>JAABKJ010005745.1:0-22701 GCA_011634705.1 Andricus grossulariae | reverse complement strand
CATATTGTTGACAGAATACGAGTACTATCTAACGCTAGGAGAAGTCTAGAGCGGAGAGAGAGGTGGGTCAGAGAAAAGCAACAGTTTTTGTCTGACCCATCTCGACTCTTCGAAGACCCTCCAGTTAGTGTCGTCCACCCGCCCACACCAGAGGAGGTTGAGGCATTTTGGAGAAAAGTCTACGAAGTCCAGCATTCACTGAAAGAACGCTCAAAGAATATAAATAGCTTCAAGGCGCTATGCAGTGCCCTCATAACACCTGAGGAGGAATGCCCACCTATCACTACCAAGGAGGTGAAAATAGTTATTTGTGATACAAGTGCGCAAGATAGGTGATTGTGTGCGAGTGTAAATTTTGCATCATAAGCCAGATGCTCGAAGCATGAGTCGGCGGTTAGCGCACGAGCGAAGCGAGTGTGAAAACGCAGACGAGTGATTCGAGCCGCAGGCGAATGATTCAATCACACAAGTCAGCAATCAGCTATGCGCACGTGTATCACACGATATTTTTTGCAATGCCCGTTCGAAGAAGTTGTGTTAGGAGGAGATAACGAAAAATACTAATCTTAAAAGAGAAGATTTTTAAACTTTGTAAGCAAATTTTTTTGCAAAATATGTTTTGAAAAAAATGTCTGAAAAACAAATTTTGAAAGAAAAATTTTTGAAAAAAAAAATTATTAAAAAATAATTTGCTGGAAAAAAAGGTTTGAGAAAAAAAATTGTGTCAAAAAAAATTTTTGAAAAAAAAATTTGGTAAAAAAACATTTGAAAAAAAAAATTTTGAACAAAAACTTTAGTAAAAAAAAATTTTGAAAAAAAAATTTGGTGAGAAAAAAGTCTGAAAACAAATTTTTGTTGCTTATGCCCAAATGTATGCCCCTATGTACGACGGACGAAAACGGCTACAAAACCCTGAAAACAAAACTTTATTCATCAAAAATTCAAAAAAAGTTCAAAAAAGTTCAAGTGAAATCTAAATTTATTTCAAGAAATACCAACACCAGTGTTTAAAGTTACCTATACTAATGTCTAAAGTACATCATCTCGAAACTGCACATGCGCAGCTTTTTCATAAGTGCCTAAACTAAGCCATCTTCAAACTGCGCATGCGCGCAATTTGTTTCGCACACAGTATGCTCTAATAAGGTCCTTTAGGCACCATTTAGAAGCATGAAAACGTCAACTTTTGAGGTGGGTGTTGCAAAAACATTGTTAGTTAATTCCATACAAAAGTTGAGCCTTTTCGTTGAAAAATAGCCAAACTATGAATTTTTTATGGAAATTGTTTAAATAATTAATCAATCTTTGTAATTTGCAAAGCGCCATAGAAAAGAGTCATCGCAAAAATATTCCTAGCTAATTCTTTTTAAAAAATTGAGCTTATTCGTTGAAAAATAGCCACATTTTGAGTTTGTTTATGAAAATTGTTTAAATAATTAATTAATAATCATTTTAAATTTGCAAAGTATCATAGGACAGAGTTATGGGAAAGACATTCTTTGTTGATTCTCAAACAAACTGAGCCTATTATTGTACATTTGCCAAGTATTGTAGGAAAGAGTTTTCGGAAAGACATTATTTGTTGCATCTGTAAAAAAATTGAGCCTATTCGTTGAAAAAATATGTAAAATCTGAATTTGTTTATGGAAATTGTTTAAATAATCAATAATTTTTCTAAACTTGCCAAGTATCGTAGGAAAGAGTTATTGGCAAGACATTATTTATTGATTCCGCAAACAAATTCAGCCCATTCGCTGAAAAATACCAAACTCTGAATTTGTTCATGAAAATTGTTTGAATAATTGATCATTCTTGTAAATTTGCAAAGTATCATATAAAAAACAGTCAGCGGAAAAACATTCTTAGTTGATTATGTTCAAATAACTGAAGCATATTCGTTGAAAAATAGCCAAACTCGGAATTTATATATTAAAATGGTTCAAGTCATTAATAACTCTAAAAAAAATTGAGCCTATTCGTTGTAAAATAGCCAGACTCTGAATTTCTTTAAGAAAATTGTTTAAATAATTAATAGTTCTTGGGAATTTGCAAAGCACTATAGAAAAGAGTCATCGCAAAGACCTTGTTAGTTAATTCGGTAAAAAAATTAAGGCTATTCGTTGAAAAACAAAATTTATTATAAAAGAAGTCTTAGTTGATTGCCTGGAAAAAATTTAGCTTATTCGTTGATAAATAGCCAAACTTTAAATTTTTCAATAAAAAATTGTTTGAATAATTGATAATTCTCGTAAATTTGCAAATTATCATATCAAACTGTCACCGGAAAACCATTCTTAGTTGATTTCGTTAAAAAAATTAAACCTATTCGTTGAAAAATAACCAAACTGTGAATTTCTTCAAGAAAATTATTTAAATAATTGATAATTCTTAAGAATTTGCAAAGTATCATATCAACCAGTCAGCGGAAGAAAATCCTTAGTTGATTCTGATAAAAGAACGTAAGCTTATTCGTTGAAAAATAGCCAAACTCGGAATATTATCAAAAAAAGTCTTAGTTGATTCCCTGGAAAATTTCAGCCTGTTCGTTGATAAATAACCAAACTCTACATTTCTTTATGAAATTTTTTTAAACAATTGCCAAATAAAATCTATTTTAAAATAATAGTAATAAAACTTTTATTTTTTTCGCACATTGTGTACACCAAAACACTGGATTTCAATTATAAAAAAATATAAATACAGCACTTTTAAAACATGTTTTTGTGAATATTTTTTTTATATCAATTACGCATGAAATAATGATCAGTATTAATTTCGTGAACTGAACTAATCGGGAATATTCTTATTTTTAATTAATTATTCATTTCCCTATATGACTCAATGCTTTTGTGGAACCGGGCGATCGTAGCGCCGCCTATCGGCGGACGGATGGATTTCACCCTTCTAGTCGAACTCGTAAGCGAAAACGACTTTTCTTAGTAGTCGGATAGGGCTTGTGACAACATAGGACTGAGCATAGCTCCATCATATGAAGGGTCGAGGAACAAAAGGGCCTTACCCCGTTTCTCCAAATTTTTCAGGACGCCAGAAAAACGTTCCTGACTTTGAGGAATTTAAAAAAAATGAAAAATTTGTTTTTAATTTTTTCAGTTTACATTCTCGAAATGACGTTTGGTAGAGGAGTCAAAAAATGTGTAAAAGTCAGTTTCGAAAAATTTGTGGGATAGGTCCTTTTATTCCCCGACCCTTCATATGTTAACACATTGCCTTTATACATGAGCCAAGCCAGTGATGATCGCAGATCAGCTCATCCTCGCTAACCGAACCTACAAGTTAATGAAGGATTATTTTTATTTCAAATAGATTAAAAATCCGGCTTAAGACGATGATAGGGTACCGTGCCATACCTGACGGCTCAACTGACCCTTCATTTAAGCCAGCCGACATTACAACTTTTTATATAATTGTGTATGCAATTTTTGGATAATTTTATAACGTATGCCACTGCGTAGATATCTCAGCACCTATTATACTGAAAAATTTCTTAAAAAATGCACATTTCTTTTCAAGATCTGGATAAAAAAAGAATATGGAAGATATTTAGGAAATTTTTGTAAGTTTGCAGAATTTTTTCAAAGTTTTAGGAAAAATTTGAATAATTTACAAATGTATGCAGCAGTTATTGAAAATTTCGAAAATTCTGAAGATTTCGAAATACAATTTTGAAGCTCTTTCAAAGTTTTGGAAAGTTTGAGGAAATGTCAAATTAAAGATAATTTAGAATTTCATTTTCAACTGTTGAAAATTTAATTTTCAGTGGTTGAAAATGGAAATAAATTGAAAACTCAGGTTTCCATTTTCAGCTGTTGAATATTGAAATAAATTAAAAATTCAATTTTCAACTGTATACACTTAAAGACAATTTGAAATATAACTGACATTTTCAACTTGTTTGAACACTAAAAAACGACTGAACAACTCTGGTAGGAAAACATGCATGTTTAGGTCAATTCATTTAAAAACACAGCATTTTTAATTAACAACGGATAACGCCGGAAAGCGCGGTCTTTATTGAGAACAAATTAAAAGCTTTACAATTAAAATAGACTGAACTTGTTGCTTGGCGAACGCGGACTGACGAGACGAGAGAAGGAAATTCGGAGACCGAGCAACAAGACTATATATATGACAGAGAGGGCACGAAAATGATAAGACCGGCTTAGACATAAAGTTTGATCTCATGCAATAAGAAAATAAAAATGTAGGATAAATCGAAGAATAATGAATGTAAAAGGAACACGGAAAAAATAAATTAAGAACACAAGTTTTAAAATTCATAAAACAGTGAATTAATTTCCAATTTACAACATTCGGAAATATCTTACAAAATTCTTAGTATTTTTAAAAATGTTGATAAATTGATTTTTTACCTGGTTCAAATTGCAATTCAAAAATACCCATTTTGAACGTTCTAATTTGAAACAGGGCACTCAAAAAAAATACCACATTTTTGAAAAACGAAAACAGCCATTGCTGAAAACTTGTCACGCTTTATCAAATAAAAATCTCTATTGATTTTTTAAAATGAAAATTTTCCAATGGTGTCGCAATGGAGTCAAACATGCTAATGAAATATAACTGTTCTTTAAATTATAATTTTTTTAAATGAGCAAAAATGGCATTTTTTTAAAACAGGTAGTTTTTATTTAAAAAGTGTTTTGTTTGTTTTATGCATGTCAAGCAACGGGCTATGCATATATTACATACATTTTTATTCTGAAATTCTGAACCACGTACACCCCTTTGTTAGGCATCGTAAGTTTTGAATTGGCCCGCCCCCATTTTACATAATTTTTGCCGACAAATTTTTTTTTTGTGAATTTAGTGGTTATCCAAAAACTATGAAACGCGATTTGGAGTAAGGGAGGATTTGGTAAAATTTTACTGCTTGTCATGTATGAATCAGGTAGTTCAACTTTCAACCAAGAAAAGATAAAAAGACAAATGAAAAACATTTAAACTGAATAAAGAAGACGATTTTTCAACAAAATAGATCTGTCCTCAACTAAAACAGATTCATTTTCAACCAAATTGTTGCATAGTTGAACAAAAAAGATTAATTTTCTACCAAAATGGACGAGCTTTGCACAAATTACTTGAATTTCCAAACAAATAGTTGAATTTAAAAACTGAAAATGACCAAACAGTTGAATTTATTACCAAATTGCACAATTTTCAAGCCAAAAACATTAATTTTCAACGCATAAATATGCATTTTCAACTGAGAACGAATTTTCAACCGAGCAGTTGAATTTTCATCTGAATACATAAATTCATGACCAAATAATTGATTTTTTAATCAAAAAGATTACTTTTCCACCAATTTATTAAATAAAGACCCAGTTGCGGATTCGAAACCTTAAGAACCAAAAGGGTCCGGGTATGGATCAGGACCCTACAGACATTAAAGGGTCCGGGTTCAAACCCGCACCATTAATAATTATAAGTGTCCGGTCCGCACCCGGACTGGTCCAACCTCAAACGTGTCGATTCTGGTCTTTTGATCTATTTTTGGTTTCTGTAAGATCAAAGTTTGGAACAATTTAAACAATGCACCCTCTGAATCAATTTAGTTCGCTATCTCGGATCATTTATCAATCTGAAGTTAGCAAACTAAACAAGACAGAAACTGGTACTAAAATAGACTATTTGTGAGATCATATTAGAACGACCAAAAAAGGATCGCGGATAAGAATGAATGTCTAGTTTTTACTGCAGCTGGACAAAGTCGCTAGAAAATACGAAAACCCTTGCTCTTAACGAGACAGTGAACTCTTGTTGGATAGAATATCTGTTCCCGAAGTACCACCTAACCAGGGGTGGTACTATATAACCGCCAAAATGCATCCATTCTGGAGTCACGAGAAAAGGTAATTTTCGTAGCACAGTGAATTAAAAAAAAAAAAGAAATGTGGTCTTGATGAGGACTTAAATATTAGCAGGATACCTTTTTGTTAAAAAAAAACAATTAGGAAGATATGTAAATGTTTCGCGAACCCAGGGCTTTGAAAGTGTTTTTAGAGTCTCTATTTCCTCTTCGTTAATTATATCGTGGTGTAAAACAATTCTAGGGTCCAGATATGCTTCTTCTTCTTTAAAATGTGCAATTTTCAGAAAAGGAATACCATGATCGACGTATCGGCATTCCAATTTTTTCTGGATATCCACGGTCAATAATATTTCTCCACTGCAGAGCTTTTCGTAGTTTGTGCCGGCATACTAAGCATACTAAAATTTTAGTACATAATAAATGTAAATTTTCCATCTTTACCAAAAATGTGAAAAATATCTGCGTTACTTATATGTGTATATATAATTAAAAGATAGGTGCAACAACCACCACAAGGTCCCACTGTGAGCAATTGACGTCTATGAAAGTTACGCCGGCTCTCAGCACAACCGCGGTAAATCATACCTATGGCCACGTTTCACGACCGTGAGATGAGTGGTCGCAGGGCACGATGAAATTACGACGACAGGTCGACGAAACCCTCGTGTGGCTTAAGCACACGGAGGTTACGAATTAGTCATAGCTTCTCACCTCCAAGAGCACTGATTGCAAGGACAATCATTTTAACCGAATATTCTTCGTAGTCTCCGCAGCGCCCCTGTTAGGTCTCGATACCTTTCTTCCTGTTCCTCCTCCAAAATGGTGATATTGTAGTCGTCCGGAGACGAGAATTCGATCACAAATATAGTTCGTTTCTCGAAGTCCTAGAGAGCAATGTCAGGCCTTGAGTGTGCAATGGAGACCGCTATTCGAAAACCGTAGTTCCAGAAAAGTTAGCAAATCTCGTTCTGGGCAATTGAATCTACGTCATTCTCGCCTGAGTTGAACACCTGGATAGTATGATGATAGATATGATTGAGACGGTTCAAACCGTCACCGCGCCAGCTAACATAAGGAAATAATTAGAGAGCAAATATAAGTCAGCTGACTAGCTGAAAATCAATAAATCCGCGTCATCAGCCGTGTACGAAAAAAGAAGCAACAGCGATCAGAAATAGAGAGATAAACCGAAATAATAGCAAGAATTCAAGTTCAGAGATATAGGTCAGTAAGGCAAGCGGAAAATTGATGAACGCTTGCGCAACCACACCCCAAGAGTGGTGAGACCAGCGGGACCGATGATACATGGAACCACTCGATTAAGAACGGCGCGATCAAGACTTTACTTGCGATCCAACCCACCGGAAGAACAGTGTTCTCGGAAACATAGCCAGACTAGCTGGAATTACATCAGCCAAAGCACTTGCCAAGACGCTCACAGTCTTCAGTATCATCTTAAACCACTATATCCAAGAGATTGAAAACTTCGGGTTTTGACTGTCAAAAATGTTTATTATTTCATCCGAATATTGGTCCCTTTTATTATATTCGAATTGTGACTTACCCAAATTTACGGCGGGGGCGGTTGGCTTGTGACTTGCCAGAGCAAATATTTTCTGTCAACCGGGCTCAGACCCGGAAATTGAGAACCAATGCTCCTAAAGGTGGGAAATAAGTGAACCGGCTTCCCGATCTGGAATTGGATACCTACGAGACATTCCATTTTAATTGAGAAAATTGACACCTACTAATCAAAACGGACTTCTCAAGCAGTGTTAAGACCTGGGAATTAGTCCGCCTGACATCCGAAATTGTAATTTTCAATTAAATAAAAATGGAAGCAATTGGTCATACAAGTTATAATTTGATTAGAATTTTGAAAAGTTGCAAATAATCTTTCTGTGACTTCTGAGCTCACATTTTAAAATAAAACTAAAGTAAAAGGCTAGGCAAACTAAGCGGAATTTTAAATTCAACATTGCACTCAGATGAATCAAAATTGTGCTTAGTTTTAAGAGGTGAAAGAGAACAGAGCGAAATTAAAGTAAAAAAAGGAAGCTGCTTAATATAAATAAAGAAAAAGAACGTTCATTTAGAATTAAAGTTACAGGCACTGATGAAAATAGATTAGGTGTATAATAATTAGTCTAGGAAATCAGGCAAACTGGCGTACGTGTAATTCTGTCTGCGCTTAAGTCAATCCACATCCTCGCTAAGATTTTATTATAATTGGTTCATTGATTGATCACTGAGATGAATCAAAACAGAATTGAGTTGAACTTTATAGAATCTTTGGCCTTTGTTGAGATTAGGTCACAGGAAAATTTTATTTGAAGCGAATTTCTGGCTGCGAATTACTTTAGGTTTCGAGACTTGCGCATTTTGAAAAGCATAGCCACTTATTCTGATGGGGAACATAACCTTGTTCTAATTCCTAGGGTTTTCTCGAATGTAAAATTCCAAGAGAGGGTGGTAAGGGCTACTTTTAATGTCCTCACAACACTCAGTCCAGTTTCTGTAATTGGACTTGAGTTGTTGAATAGGCTAAATTAAAAGCAAATTGAACGACCCCTCTTATGAACGTATATAGATTCATGAGAGCCATTTAAAATGCGACATTCATATTGAAGTTAACAGAAAAATAAACTCTTCTTGGGATAAATTAGCCCTCAAAATGCCTAAGTCAAGATTTATATTGAAGCATACGCAGCTCGAAAATCAATCAATCAAATCAGCTGGCACACATATACTCTTCCGTGCGATCTCAGTTTCTAATAAATGACCAATGTTACAACCTAGATAGTATTAGTTACAGTTCCAGGTACTTAGCGTGTGCATGACACGCACTGCACCTATTGCTGGGACCTCATTGGCCTAAAATGAGGCTACGGTATACTAAAATGGAAATGATACCGTCCTGACATGCGCAAAATGAAACCCTCTGTACCTGAGTTAAATCCGGATGATTTAAGAAAAGCAAGTGTTAGCTACATCCACAATCACTGATATTCTACATTTCTATAAAAGTTTCCGTGCATTTTTTTGTTATATCTTCAATGCGGCTCTCAAACATACCCAGCTATAGATAAGTCTCTTCCGCGTCAAGGTGTCTAATATCACTTAAATCCACGAGCTCAAAGTCTTCGGGAAGGTCAGCAATTCGTCCTCGATTCAGATGAATTTGTCCAATTCAAAATTTTGAAGCCCTGAAGCTGCCTGCTACACCTTTTTTCGAGCAAAGTTATTCGTACATCTCTCCCCACACATGCATAATTCTTCTAACAATCCTGTCGTTCAGAACCGCTTTAAATATCTTATACAGCGTGTTCAGACAATTTATTTGCTTGTATTTTCTTGCATTGGACAACTCGCCTTTCTTCGGTAGGAGTGCAGTGCATCCTAACAGCAGCCACTGCCGAATGAGCCGGATGTTAGTGTGCAGAAGTAAACTTCTTTCACCAGATGTTCTTGATACCATCTAGTCCTGTAGTGAAGAAGCTTATCGCGACCCTCAGTGTTTTCTTCACCTGTTCGCCAGTGATTGATGGACATTTCTCCATAAATATTATAAGGTTATCGCCATGCTCCTTGAAGTACATGATATACTTAGTGTTTTCTTTCAGCTTCCCAGGTGAAAAAGTTATATGTAGTTTATATATAGTGGACAAGACAATGATATTTTTTATTTGTTTTACACATTTCTTCTGTATAAAATAAATGAAAAATATCAGTGTTTCGTCTGCTATATATAAATTATATATATATTTATAACGTTTTCACCTGGGTTGTTCATGCAGCGGTTGGAGAAGCGATCTGCGTTCATATTCAATTCGCGAAAGGTAGGCAGATTGATTTCGCAAAGACCGTTGCGAAACTTTCTGAAGCTCTACGTGTTTCTGGCATAACAGAGTGTGTCTGCGCGCCATCAAGCCTCTGCGAACAGGGGGAATGCTAGCATCGTAGATGTCCAGCAAATCATCCCTGAGGCGTTTGATCTTTTTGAGCCGATCTACGACAGGGTTTAGTTGTTGTTCCCACAAGCAGCTAGGGAAAGCGTTCACCATTTTTTGCAGCGCCCCACATTCAATGATAAAGCTGCATACATTAGGATGTCACCCGGTATCCGAGAGTCACCACTGTGAAACAGTTTACTCAGGTGCTATTTAGCTTTCAGCATGATAGCTACGGGTCATCTTGGGTGCCTTTTCTTCGGAACCATCCATGGACAGTTGTGCATGAGTACTCATTAAGTATTCTCACCGTAATCAGCAGATATCCGTGGTATATGGATCATCTATCCGTAATCTGAGGACAGTTGTGGTGGCTTTCACATAGGCCCTCCTGACCTAGAACTGACAAGTATAGATAGATAGATATAGAAGTATAGATCTTACTCTATGTAGATAATTGTCGTCATTTTCATCCGCATTCTTCTTAATCTCCTCATCATCATTAGTGGAGCTTTCCTGAGTCACAGCACTGAGAATTTGGCCTACCTTTCCTGTAGATAACAAATAAATCTAATAAATATTATTAGATTTATGTGTATCAGTTATAAGATATTCAGGTCGTATCTTAATAGAAAAAATTGAACAAGTTCCCTGAAAAAGAAATCTGATAACATACTACGAGCTCCTAATCAGATGATGTGAAAATTTCAGTAAAATATTTCTGCTTTGCTTGAATAAAATATCAGAATTTGAGGTACTTAAATGGAAATATTATTTGCTATTGCACTGAAATTATAGGCAAAAACTATATTATAGGGCAAAAAAAGTATGATTCTTTCATATACGAGATATTTCTAGATAGTAAAGCAGGTAAGTTACTGTTTGGTCATTTTTTTTCTTTAAGATCGATTCAAATTTATGCTTACGATGTGAGAATAAATTTAGATTTGGTCAGAAATCGAAAAACAAAAATTGATAATAGCACGATTTGTTGTGTAAATATAAAATGAGAAAATTGCTAATTACAGAAGTTGTGTAAGAAAATCAAAATTAGGTGACTTACTTGGTTCATGAATCAAAAGCGGCCATTTGGGTACAGAAAAGGGACATCACGACAGCATAGATGGTTATGAATAATCTAGCCATTCTGTTAATATTAGAAATAGTTTCATGAGGAAAACCATTATCAGAATTAAATCAAACTGAAGTATGTTATTTTTAAATATTCAATAAAAACGCTGTACAAATTTCGGCGAAAGTTTCACTGAGGTTAGGAGAATAATTCTCACGTCAATTACTGTGTCACGCTCGAATGAGCAAAGAGTAAAACAGCTGAGAATCGCCATTTTGTTCCATTTTAATGAAGTTATACGATGGTAGGTAGCGCTAGCGTCATATTTTTTTTATACTTTTCGATAACGTTCAAAAGACTGCTAAGCTTGGATTGAGCTTTGGCACACGTTTTGAAGGCAACCAGTTCGTTAACCAGCCATTTTTGACCAACGGTTCTGATTTTATCCATCGAAAATGTTTTTGAAGAAATCAAAAATTACATTTTGCAGATAAGCTATACGATATATGAAAAAATATTAAGAACCAATTAAAAAATTTTCTTGAACCCATTTTTTTTATTAGACACATATTTTTCGTTTTAATTGTGAAAAATAGGATTAAAAATAAAAAAAATTAATTTTCAGTGAATCTACGCAAGATGTGATAAAAATGACTGAACAAAAATTGTTCCTCCATAAAATATCTACAAATGATGCAACTGACGCGTTGGGAGTGCAGCCCTTAGGCTGTTTTTCACTCTTGACTGAACACATTGGTTAAGGAATACTTTTTGTAATAATAATATTTTCTAATTGTCATTCACTTCCTCATTCGCGATTTTCTAAAAGCTGTCTCGAAATTAATGTCACAAAAACGTTTAAAAATTGCCACAACTGATATAGCTATCCTACTTCAGAAATAACTCTGAAATAACTGTGCGCACTCTGCTGGTGCAGCAAATTCCTCATATCAATTATGTGCACGTGTAACATTACGCACTGTTTAAAAATATTGACTCTTTAGAAAATGAGGAGACACATAAGTGTCTTTTCCTGCAATTCTTTAAATCATTTTTACATTCAAACAAATGTAGCAAGTACACTGGAACCTTGATTTCCGTAAACTATATTTGTGCGTTTCTAGAATATTGATGGCTTCCGTATTTTGATGATGCGCGCAGCGCGGAACCGAAAGAGATTCGGTGCTCAGTCAAGCGTGACAAACAGCATGACGTGCGCAAATCCTGTTTCCAGTGTAATTCTGATTAAGTTTTTTTAGTTACTATTTTCATGGATTTTAGTTGAAGGAAATGAGAGGTAAGAACGTTCTCAGAATATCAATTACATAATAAAAAACAGCACGTATTAATTAGGGTGAGCATGCATATATCAAAATTTTTGTGCAAATAGTCCAAGTCGTAGTTCGAACTTATTCGTATCAAAATTTGCATTTTTCAAAATATCCCGATATACACATCATTAGTATTTTTCAATAATAATTGTCTATACTATAGAGAAATCTTTCTCATTAAGTAAAATTGAATATAATTTGGAAATTTAAGATCACGCACCGTTCTTATTGTTAATTTTCTTCTCAAATCACTCTATTTTCTTTGAAACAGTAAAAAACGGAAGTGTGTCACCATACGCAATGTGCTGTATGCTAAATTTTATCGGATCGAAGCACATAACTCCGACGCAGCAATCAAAAACATTATCAAAATCGTGACTGTGGTCGAGATTGGAAATTCTCTCACAGCAAGTTCATACGTTTATTCTCTTTTTATATCCTCGTGTATTTCGATGCGCTAGTTACGAATATCTTCACGAAAATACCTACAAAATCCGTTTAAAAATAACTACCCTCATTCAAGTTTTTTTTTAAGTTTTAAGAGCAAATTGTGTTATATAAAATATCGTTTTAAAATGTTAGAAACTGAAGAAAAATAAATTAGTACATCGGTTTCTAGCGCATTGGAGTTAGTTTATAATATGGAGTCTCAATACCACCCACTGTTAGCGTACTTCTTTTCTCCGTTTCCGTAAAGTCATTTCCGAAATTGTAATAACTATTATAATATTGAATTAAAAAAACAAAAATATTTAATAACATAAGTGTGTATACGATTGTCTTTCAGAATCTTTCGGAGATCTGCATCCGAAGCTCTCCGTTTATATCAGAAAGTATAATTTTATCAAAAAATAAAAATAATTTCTTGAGCCAGTACGGCATACTTAGAAGACAAACTGTGTCAAATATGTGGATTTTCTGGAGCCTATACAGCTTACCTAAAAAGCTGTACTTTTCAAAAATGTTTCCTCTGGAGCCTAGACAGCGTACACATCGATTTTAAAACCCAAAGAAAAATGTCCACAGCCTAGGCAGCGTACCTGGAAAAAGAGTTTACAAAACAAAATTGTCGACTTCTTCCAAATTGTTGACTTCTCTGTCAAAGCACAATGCATATGTCATATGACTCGTACGTTTGCAATTCTCGGCTTCGACTCGTTATTCAATATATAATATTTAAAACGTTCTCCTCATGGTAAGAAGATGCACAATATATTTTTTAAATTTATATATCGGTATTGCTAGATGATAAGAGGTCATATACGGTTCGTCAATAGGTCATTCGACGGGTCTCGAAGACGCAAACAAACATGTCAGATACAATACTGTAGTATTTCAAACAAGAAATAAGAGAAAGTCAAGATTCATGAAAACCTATTGCTAAATGTAATCAATCATTCCAAAATAACTTTTGCTCAATTTATCCAAATCAGTTTTCAAATTAATAGAAAACTTATTTTGTTTTTTAATATGAAGCATTTTCATGAGTGCTCTCTTTCTCTCATTACTTTCACTATGTAAAATTTCATCATTATCCAAGTCAAACTCATGGTCAACATCAACAAACCCTCTCGTATGTCTAGTAAGAACACTCTTATAACAACGTCCCAAACAAAGATCACTTTTGTGTTCCTCCATCCTAGTATTAAGAAGTCTGCTAGTCTGTCCCATGTAAGTCATCTTACAAATCTTTCAAGTGATCTTGTAAACGACACCGCCTTTTTCAAATTTAGCGAAAGGAACTTTACAAAAAGTTATTATTGACTCCATTTTAGATGGCATATGGAAAATAGTATGAATATCAAACTTTTTCAATATAAATTCAATAGTTTTCGAAATTTGACCAAAAGAAGGAAAAACAAAAGTATTAAAAGAACTATATTCTCTCAATCTCTTTTGATTATCTGTAGATAAAACTTTACTTTATTTGTTTTTGATATGTTGAATTTCAATTGTGATGTGTTGCTCAATTAACTTTTGTGGATAATGATCAAGAAAAAGGATATTCCTAACAATATTCAAATTCTCTTTGTGAAATGAAATGTGGGACAAACCTAGAGCTGCGTGAACTAAGTTTTTGATTGCTGCCATTTTGGTTTAAAAAGGATGAGACGAAAAGAATTTTTAAATTCTACCTCAATATGTACTTTTCCTATACCAATTGGTGATCATATCACCATCCTGACCTTTAATTACTGCCTGCAACTTTGCTAGAGGAACACATAATAAGGTGTCATCAACATACCGAAAGTAAAAGGGCAAAACAAAATCTACCTTCTTGAACGCAAAGACCTCCAAATCTTTCATAACTATTTCTGCTAAAATCGGAGAAATGACTGAACCTATGGGAGTACAAAACTTTTTCCTATAAAAAGATCCATTGCATTCAAAATAAGTTGAAAAAGCTATCACTTAAAATTGCCTGTTTAACTAATGCAAGTGGTATACTTAGAATTATTGCAACAACATCCAAAGGAATCATTAGATAGTCATCTGGAACAGTTTTTTGAATAATAATTTTTTGAAATTACCAGCTATTTTTAATATTGTATTTTGAAGTTGTAATGGGGCTTTGAGCATCAAATTAAAGTTTTGTTCTAAAAATTTCGTGGGAGTGTTAATAGTTAAAATAACCATTCTTAAAGGATAGCCTTGATAATGAATCTTTCTCAAACCATAACATCTTGCAAGAACTGTGTCTTCGGTATTTATATCAGTCCATCTTATGTCTTTTCCTGAAAGTCCTTTCTTTTTCCAATTGTCTAGAATCCTGAAAGTGTCTCTTCTTTGATTGTTTCAATGGATTTTCACTTAATAAATCAAAGTTATCGTGATTGGAAAGTAAATCCTCCATATAATCTGATTTCTTCATACAAACTGTAATATTGCCCTTATTAACATTCATGCAAATGACATCAGGGTTGTTTTCAAGAAAACTTTCTGTTATCACGAAAACTTCAGAAATTTTACGATCAATGGTACTAATGTGCAAATAATTCTTATCAATAAGGCTCTTTGACAAGTGTAAAACCTTGTTTCGGAAATCTTGGTGATACAGTATTGGAATTTTGTGTATACTTGACTCACATCTACAACTATTTCCATAATTTGTTTCGATTTACTTTTTATCACATGTTCACTAAAACCTTTACCTAATCTGAGAATTTCTGCAACTGAATCAGGAATTTGAATATCTGCCAAATTTACAAACCAAGGATCCCTATCTTCTTCTTTAAAAATCCTGTGCAAATTGAAATTTTTCTGTGGAACATTAGTTTGTTGATCAATCAATAGATGCCCGAATAGATGAATTTCTGAAAATAAGTTAAGTTTTGAACCTGAAAAGAAGAATTTTCAACTAAAAATATAATTTTCAATTGAGAAAGTGATTTTTTCACGAAATGGTTGATTTTTTTCTTTTTTCTTTTTGTCCGAAGAAACAATTTTTTTTTTGTTTTTTGTTTTTGCTTTAGGAATTGCAATAGAAGCATTTTTGGTGGTTGTCCAAATTTGATCATTGGATTCTTGTTTTATTTTCAGGAATTCTATACACTGAATTGAGTGTTGGACGTTAAATGGGATTCTGAATTTCATTTTGATATAATTTTAAATTCTCAAATTTCAATAGTTTCAATTTGAGCCAGTCAATTTGTTGACAAAACAGTCGAATTCTGCCAAAATGTATGCAATTTTTATCAAAAGAGATTAATTTTCGAACCAGAAATACAAATTCTTAATAAAGATTCAAATTTTCTGCCAAGAAACATTTTTCAGTCAAGAAAAAAAATGTTATACAATTTGTGTAATTTTCAAGACAAAAAGTCAAATTCTCTAGAAGCGGTTCAATTTTCAACAAAAAAGTTTAATTTTTGAACCGAAAAGATTTCTTAACAAAAAAAATAACATTTGATATTTCAACCAAAGAAGATTTTAATTTTTAATAAAAAACAGTTGAATTCAACTAAAAGAAATTTTTTGCAACAAAATAGTTGCATTTTCAATAAAAAAACAGATTCATTTTTAGCGACAAAGCTGCATTATCGACACGAAAAAAAATGAATTTTCAACAAAGTAGATCTACTTTTAACGAAATAGTTGAATCGTCAACGAACAAGATTAATTTTCTGCCCGAATATATGAATTTCTAACAATCAGTTAAGTTTTAAACCTGAAAAGGAGAATTTTCAACAAAAAAGTTAATTTACAATTAAGAAAGTGAATTTTTCAGAAAATAGTTGAATTTTAAAGCAAAAATGGAATCGATGAATTTTTTTTTGGAAAAACGAATTTTCAGCCAGCTGAATTAAACTGAAAAATACGAAATTTTTACAATAAAGTCGAATCATCAACCGAAATGATGAATTTTCAACAAACAAGATTAATTTTTTACTCAAACATTCAAATTCATAATAGAGTACAGGATTTTGTTCACCGAATAATTTAATTTTAAGCCAAATAGTTTGATTTTGCACAGAATAATATTAATTTTCAACCAAAACTGTCCATTTTCAATCAAAAAGTTATTTTTCAACAAAAGAGTTAAATTTTAAACCAAATAGGTTAAGTTTTTTCCATATTCTTGAATTTTCAAGCGTACAAGTCGAATTTTCTTCAAAACAGTCGAATTTTCAACAACTAAATTTAATTTTTAACGAAACAGTTGAATTTTCTACTAAAATAGTTTTATTTTTAAATCAGACGAATTGTTAACAAAACAGTTGAATTCTACCAAAAGAGATGGAATTTCCACCAAAACATATGAATTTTCGAACTAGAAAGACAAATTCTCAATAATGAGTTAAATTTTCTACCAAGAAAAATTTTGCACTCATGAAAGAAAGAAAAAGCTCATACAATTTGTGAAATTTTCAAGACTGAATGTCAAATTCTCTACAAACGGTTCAATTTTCAACAATAAAGTTTAATTTTTCAAACAAAAAGATAATTTCTTAACAAAAAATATAATATTTGATATTTAAACCAAAAAATATTTTAATTTTAAATCAAAAACAGTTGACTTCATCTGAAAGAAATGTTTTTAACAAAATAGTTGAATTTTCAACCAATACATATCAATTTTTCGCCACAAAGTTTCATTATCAATAAAAAAGAGAATTGAAAAAAAATCTACTTTCAAGCAAATAGTTGAATCTTCAACAAATAAGATTAATTTTGTGGCCGAATAGATGAATTTCTAACAATAAGTTATGTTTTAAACCAGAAAAGAAGAATTTTCACCAAAAAAGTTAATTTCCAATCAAGAAAGTCAATTTTCCACGTAATAGTTGAATTTTGAAGCAAAAATTGAATCGTTGAAATTTCTGTTTGTAACAAAAATTTTCAACCAGTTGAATTCAACTAAAAAATACGAATTTTTGACAAAATAGTCGAATCCACAACGAAAATTATGAATTTTCAACAAACAAGATTGATTTTTCACCCAAAAAAAAAGAATTTCCAACAAAAAACAGGATTTTTTACCAAATAGTTTAATTTTTAACCAGATAGTTTAATTTTGCAGGAAAGAAAATTATTTTTCAACAAAAAATGTGAATTTAAAAAAAAGTTAATTTTCGTCAAAACAGTTGAATTTTCAATAAGGTCATACAATAACAACAAAAGAATTTCTAACAGTAAGTTAAGTTTCAAACCTGAAAAGAAGAATTTTCACCCAAAAAGTTAATTTTCAATTAAGAAAGTCAATTTTCTACGTAATAGATGAATTTTGAAGCAAAAATGGAATCGTTTTATTTCCTGTTTGTAAAATCTTTTTAGCAAATAGTTTAATTTCAAACCAAATAGTATAATTTAGCCCAAAAGTAGACACTTTTTCAAACAAAAATGTCAATTTTCAAAAATGTTAATTTTTGACAAAATAGTTGCATTTTAAACTTAAATAGTTGAATTTTAAACCAAATAGATAAAGTTTCTTCCAAACTGTTAAATTTTGCGGCGTAAAAGTATAATTTTCTTTAAAACAGTTGAATTTTCAACAAAAAAAATTAATTTTTGATGAAATAGTTGAATTTTCAACTAAAATAGTTGAATTTTTAACCAAATAGTTTAAGTTTCTTCCAAATTGTAGAATTTTTAAGCCTAAAGGTCGAATTTTCTTTAAAACAGTCAAATTTTCAACAAAAAAGTTAATTTATGACGAAATAGTTGAATTTTCAACTAGAATTATGAGTCTTCAACCAGGACAAACGATTTTTTCACAACGTGTTTCAACTCTAAGCCAAGTAGCCGATGTCTTAACCAAAATGAATAAATTTCGACGAAACATTTAATAGTTAATATTTCAAGTGAAAATGTTTTAATTTTCAATCGAAAACAGTTGGTGTCAACCAGAAAAGCCAATTTTTCATTAAAATAGCTAAATTTTCATCCAAAAAGATGAATCTGCAAGTAAAAAATTTAATTTTTATAATTAAAATTGAAAAATTAAATCTTTCAAACAATTAGTTGAATCCAGAACCAGATAGTGTAATTTTCTGTTTGAAAAAAATTAATTTTCGAACACAAATCAAATTTTCAACAAAATAGTTCAATTATCTTCCAAAGAGGTGATTCTTGAACTAAAAAAGGAATTCCTAACATAGTAGTGTAACTCTTGGAAGAGTATTTGTATTTTCAACCATATAGTTGAATTTTTAGTTTGATAAAATAATTTTCAATCAAAAAATGACTTTTAAACCAAATAGTTTCACTTAAAATAGTTGAATTAGACTAAAAAAAAGGAATATTCAGCGAAGTAGTTGAATCTTCAACCAAAAACAGATTCATTTTTAGCTAAGCAGTTTTATTTTTAACCAAAAAAGATGAAATTTCTACAAATGAGATAAATTTTCAACAACACTTATCTAACATCTGAACTTTTCCACCGCAAATAAATTAGTTCAATTTTCAGTTGAAAAATGAATTTCCTAACAAAAAAAAAAAAATAATTTCCAAGCAAAAGATAAATGTATGACAAAGTGGTTCAACTTCCAACAAAAAATATAATAGTTGATATTTCAACCAAAAAAGATTTGAATTTTAAATCGAAAACGATTGAATTCAACTAAAGCACAAATTTTCAACAAAATAGTTGAATTTTCAACCAAAACAGATTATTTTCCAGCCAAACAGTTGCATTACAAAAAAAAAGAATTTTAAAAAAGTAGATCTACTCTTAAACAAATAGTTAAATCTTTAACCAGATAGTTAAATTTTCTGTGAACAAAAATTAATTTCCAATCATAAAACAAATTTTCAATCAAATAGTTGAATTTTAAGTTTAAAAAATTAATTTCCAATAAAAAATGAGTTTTCAACAAAATAGTAGTTAAATTTTCAAGAAAAAAAATGAATCTTCAAGAAAAATGAATTTTCAACAAAGTACTTCAACCCTTAACCAAGTAGTCAAATTTTCAACCAAAAAAGAAAAATTTTCAACGAAAAAAATACTAGATATTATCTGAATTATTAAAAATAATCTGGATTACAAATTGAATTAATCCGAATTACACTGAACTACTTGTAATACACAGTTTGCCTCTCGCTTGCTATTCAGTTCATTCCGAAGCACAAGATATCAGCTTTGTTCGATTATAAGAGACAATTAATTTCCGGCAGAGAGGAACAATTTTCCTCAGGACTATTCTGGTATATGCATCCAAACCAGTTTGCAAAGATATTAAGACGCCGGTACAAAATTAAAAAATTGGTTGGGATGATTTAAAATGAGTTATACTACTTGAAAAACGTTATGTCCGACTTTAATCTACTTGTACTACTCAACACCCCTGCAGGCTGTCTTAGAATGATTGATACTATTTGAATTCATATATGGATGACTTGAAATGACCTATACTACTAGTACATAAAATATAGAAGCAAAAACCCCATTTAATTCAAAAAAATGCTTGAAGGCTGAAATTTTAGGGGAATGTTTGGGGGCATGCCCCGGTAATAAATTCGAGATTCCGTATTCAAATTCAAAATTTTTTTCGACAAGCTATTACTTTCGTTTGAAAATGAAACTGTTTTTCGTTGAAAATTAAATTTTTTTAAGTGAAAATTTAACTATTCTAGTTGGGAATTCATGCATTTCGTTGAAAATTGATCTTTTTTGGTAGGAAATGCAACTACTTTGTTAAAAATTCTTTCTTTTTTGTTGTTCAAGATTCATCAGTTTAGTCGAACACTTATTTCTTTGGTTGGAAACTTAACGATTTTCTTGAGAATTCCTTTTTTTTTGGTTGAAAATTATTTTTTTTTTAACTAAAAATCTAATTATTCTATTTTCTCTCAAAAAATGAACTTTTCTAGTTTCAAAGTCATTCATTTTGTTGTAAGCTCATTTTTTTCAAAATTTAACAATTTAATTCGAAATTAACATTTTTGGTTGTAAATGAAAACTATTAACTTAAGTTGATTAATACTACTCGAAACCAATCAGGTCTGACTTTAATATACCTGTACTACTCAATACCCCTGCGCCTGCGGGCTGCCTTAGAATGACTGATACTACTTGAAGTCATATATGGGTGACTTAAAATGACCTTCACTAATGGAAACAGATAACGTCTGGCTTTAATATACTTTCACTACTCAAATACCCTTTTGAATGTCCACCCATACTACTTAAAACATGTAAGGGGCCATCCAGAAAATGCGTAACACATTTTTAGCTAATTTTTTACCCCACCTCTCCCCCCATGTAATAATTTTTAACAAAAGTAGTTTGGACCACCTCCCCTATGTTACATAATTTTTACAAATATTTTCAGTATAAAAATATTCGTAAAGAATGCATTTTTCTAGATTTTTCGATAACTTAATCGAGACATAAAGTAAACCATATATTTTTAAGAATATTTTAATACGTGCTAATAAAATGTAATATAAAATAAGATTACATGATCTTCTCAAATCTTTGATCGAATCCTCTAAGCTTGCATAATAAGTTAGTTGAATATCCTTGAAAATCCTTTGAAATATTTGAAAATCTCAACAAATCCCGTGAAGTTAAATGAAACCCAATGATATTCCTCCAAATTCCTTGAATTTTTTTTAACTCATGAAACTTCCTTGCAATATTTTAAAATACCCTGAAATATTCCTAATACATGGAAATCTTTTGAAATCCCTCAAGATTTCTAAAAGGTCCTGAAAAATCCTTGGAATGATTTTAAATGGCCTAAAATCTTTTAAATCCTTTCAAATCTCTTGAAAATTCCTAAAATCTATTCAAATTTCTTTAAATGTTTGGAAATCTGTTTAAATTTTTGGAATCCCTAAATTTTTGTGAATCTTGCAAAATTTCATAAAATTTCATAAAATTTGTTCTTGAAAAACAGTCATGATTTCAGTCCATATTGAATGTTGAAGAAAGAAGCATGAAATTTATGTTAACTTATTCCAAATTATCAAAAATTCATTTAAAAAATTGCCGGAAATTTCTGATAATTTATGGTAATTTTAGAGGTGATTCATGGTAAATATGTTAACTTACCGTAAATTGCCCAAAATTCATTTTTTTAAATTTTCATAAATTTCCGAAAATTTATTAACGTTTTTGGTCCTTCATGGAAATTTGACCGGTAAATATGGTAACTTACCATGAATGAGTAAATATTCATTTTTTTTAATTTCCATAAATTTCCGGAAATTTACGCAAATTTTCAGTCATTTATGTTAATTCCCCGGTAAATATGGTAACTTACCATAAATTACCCAAAATTCATTTTTAAAAATTTGAGGAAATTTGTGAAAATTTTCGGTCTTTCATGGTAATTTTACAGGTATATATGGTAACTTACCATAAATTACCAAAAATTCCTTTTTAAATATTTTCGAGCATTTTTGAAAATTTCTGAATATTTTCGTTCATTTATGGTAATTTTACAGGTAAATATGGTAACTTACCATAAATTACCCAAAATCCATTTTTAAACATTTTCAGAGAATTTCTGAAAAGTTGTAAATATCTTCGTTATTCATAGTAAATTTACAAGTGAATATGGTAACTTACTGTAAATTACCCAAAACTAATTTTTTTAAATTTTCATGAATTTCCGAAAATTTATTAACATTTTTGTCCTTTATGGTAATTTGACCGGTAAATATGGTAACTTACCATAGATTGACCAAAATTCATTTTTTTTAATTTCCATAAATTTCCGGAAATTTATGAAAATTTTCAGTCATGTATGTTAATTTGACCGGTAAATATGGTAACTTACCATAAATTACCTAAAATTCATTTTTAAATATTTCCGAGAATTTTTGAAAATTTCGGAATATTTTCGCTCATTTATGGTAATTTTACAGGTAAATATGGCAACTTACCATAAATTACCCAAAATCCATTTTTAAACATTTTCAGAGAATTTCGGAAAAGTTATAAATATCTTCGTTATTCATAGTAAATTTACAGGTGAATATGGTAACTTACTGTAAATTACCCAAAACTAATTTTTTTAAATTTTCATGAATTTCCGAAAATTTATTAAC
>JAABKJ010005744.1:0-22702 GCA_011634705.1 Andricus grossulariae | reverse complement strand
GTAGTGACGTGAAGCAAATACATGTGAGTAAGGCATAGGAAGTAAAGGAGTAATGGCTGCGGTTGCATGGGAAGTGGCTGAGTGAGGGGTGATATGTGGAGAAGGGCGCACAAAACAGGTAGATGTGAGGGTGTGTAGATGAGTGAACGTGATAAGAGGGGAAGTAGACGAGGGAGAAGAAGGGCAAGAAGGTGGAGGAATAATGATTTGAAGTAATGAAAGGTTAGTAGGGGATATCAAGCAAGGGAGTTGTGAGTTGAGATTTGAAGTGACAGGGAGATGGGAGTGTAATGGGATGGGGTTTGGAGGAACAAGGAAATCAGGGATGCTACTATGCTGAGAAGAGCACGAGAGTGAGGTGGATGGGTGGGTGGGTAGGGGATGCCAAATGTATGAGGGAGAAGCTAGAGAAGGTTTGAAAAATGGTGGAAGGGTGGGAAAGTGAAGGAAGGGCAAGAAATTTGAGGAAGGGCAGGAAAGTGGAGGAAGGGTAGTGAGGTGAAGCAAAGAGATATGATTAAGGCATAGAAAGTAAGGGAGTAATGGCTGCTTGTATATGGGAAGTGGATGAGTGATAGGTAATATTATGCGGAAAAGGGCGCAGAAGACAGGGAGATGTGAGTATGAGTAGGAAAGGGGAAGTGATAATAAGGGAAGTATATAAGAGAGAAGAAAGGAAAGGTTGAGGAAGGAGGAGAAGGAATAACGAGGTGAAGTAAAGAAAGGTGAGTAGGGTATACGAAGTAAGAAAGTTGTGAGTATGTATTTGAAGTGACCAATAGATATGAGGGTAATGGGATTGGGTTTGAGGGAATGAGGAAATCAGGGATGGTATTATGCTGGGAAGAGCGCGGGAGTGGGATGGGTGAGTTAGGAAAGGGTATCGATGAGAGGAGAAGTAGGAGAGTGAAAAGTAGAGAAAAAATGGGTAAGGAAGGAGAAGAGAGGAGAAGTTAGCAAAGGGATGGTGATGTGAAGCAAAGAGAGGTGAGTAGGAGTTAAGAAGTAAGAGGTTCGTGTAGTGAGGAGGATTTGAAATGAGAGGAAAATAGGGGCTGATGAGGGTGTGTATAGGAAGTGGAGAAGTGAGGGGTAGTCGTGTGCGGAGAAGATCGCTGAAGTTTGGTGGATGTGTGGGTGAGTATGGGAGGGGAAATACACCAAGAAGTGGGGAAGGGGAGGGGAAATGGAATGAGGGAAATTATGGGTTCGTTAGGGGAAGTAGGGGAAAGGCTAATAGAATTAATAGGTACTAATTAGTTAGGTTTGTGTTATTATGAATTTATAAAATCTAGTATATCAGGAGCCCGGACGTAAATTACGAGCTAATGAAGTTCTTATAAAGTGCCTACGGAGGCTCGCGTAATGCCTGGCTGTCAGCTACCACCTTCTCGCGTTCAAATAATTTACGAGTCCTGTAATCCTACCCGTACGATAGATACTTTCTCAACACAAACATCGACTAATATCTTGCACAGCATTTATCTGCTTAAGGACGTCCTTGACAGGAGAGAGATTGCATTTGGATGCTGGAAAAATTCAAGATAAGTCGGATTCATGCAGCATCAATAACGAGAATAAACGCTTACAAGCTTACAGCTTCCCATGATTATTTCCAACTTTAAATATTTTTCAAGCCTCGCACTCACCACACTATTGACACTATTTTAAACTTTTTTTTGAACAATGACACTATTTTACGACTGTTTCGAAAAAAATTACACTAAAGACACTATTTTCTCACAATTTTCTACTATTGCCACTACGGAACTCGGATATAACGCCTCCGGATATATCCCTTCCGAGAATTGAAGCGGCACTCTTTCAAGGTTTTCCCCTACCACCAGACCGAAAACTGGCACAGTATCCGAGTTTCACTCTATTTCTTTCCTTTTTTTTTATTTTTGAATTTCTTTGCTAATTAGCTAAAAATGGTCTCAATGGCTGATTAGAAACCATGTAGTTAAATTTTTGGCTAGAAAATTAATTCTCAACAAATTACATACATTTTCCACAAAACAGTTGAATTTTCTATCAAATGTTCCAATCTTAGCCAAAAAATGTGATAGTTGATATTTAAACCAAAAGATTTTAATTTTTAATTAAAAATAGTTAAATACAACCAAAAAATATGAATTTTTGACAAACTATTTGAATCCTAAATCAAAAGAAAATAATTTTCTACCAAAAAATACAAATTTTTAACAGAATACGTAGATTTTCTACCAAATGATTAAATTTTAAACCATGAAAATTAACTTTCTACTAAAAATACGAATTTTCGACAAAATACAGGAATTGCAAACCTAATAGTTCAATTTTCTACTAAAAAAGATAAATGTTCAGCAAAAAATAAAATATTTAAATTTTCAGTTGAAAACATTAATTTCATAACAAAGAAAAAGAGAATTTTTAATAAAATAGTAAAGTTTTCAAATAAATAATAACAATTTTCAACGAAAAATGTAATAGTTGATACTTATACCACAAAAGTTTTTAATTTTAAATTACGAATTGTAATCCAAATACATATATTTTTAATCGAATAGTTGAATTTTTTAGCAAAAAATAGAAATTTTCAACAAATTACATAAATCTTCAGCTAAGCATTTTGATCAATGGATGTGATTTTTGTCCAAAGTTTATTTGAATAATTTTTAGTCTATATTTTGTTTGGTTTCTAAAAATTTTGAACTTAATAGTTGAATTTTCAAACTAAAAAAGATAAATTTGTATCCAAAAATGATAATGCGTAATTTTTATTGCGGAAAATTAATTTTCAATAAAAAAAAAAATTCTACAAAACAGTTTAATTTTGTAGCAAATAGTTGAATTTTAAACCAAAAAGTTATTTTACAACCAATCAGTTAAATTTCCAACAAAAAAGGTGAATTTTGAGTGTAAAAAAATAATTTGTAACAAAAAAAAATGAACTATCAACTAAAATTATAAATCTCCAACGAAAAAAAAAATTCACTTTTCAAAAAGTAGTTCAAGTTTCAACCAAGAAGTTGAATTTTTAATCTAAAAAGATGAATTTTCAACAAAAAATGTAATAGTTGATATTTCAACCACAACAGATTTTTATGTTAAATAAAAAAAGTCGAATGTAATGAAAAAATAATTGAAGCCTTAACTAAAATACATTAATTTTTAACCATATAGTGCATTTTTAACAAAAAAATTTATTTTCTACCTGAAAATACGAATTTTCAACAAGATACATAAATTTTTAATCAGATGTTTCAATTTTCAACCAAAAAATAAAAATTTTCCAAAAATTACATAAATTTTCTACTAACTATTTTGAACAATGAATTTGATGTTAGTCCAAATTTATTAAGGAAAATTATTTTTCAATTTAAAAAAAAAAACGGTTTTTCTGCAAAACTGTTTAATTTTATACCAAATAGTTGAATTTTATACCAAATTATGAAATTTTCAAGTCAAAAAGACAATTTTTCTATAAAAACAGTTGAACTTTTAACCTGAAAATATGAATTTTCAACAAAAAACTTATTTTACAATCAATCGGTGGAATTTTCAACAAAATAGTTAAATTTTCAGTTTAAAAAAAAAATCATTTGAAAAAAAATAAAATAAAATTATAATTCTTCAAACAAAGGAAAAGAATTTTCAAGAATGTAATCGTTGATATTTCAACAAAAAAGCTTTTAATTTAAAATAAAAAACAGTTCTTTTTAACCAGGAAAGACAATTTAAAAAAAAGGTAAATTCTCATCTAAAACAGATTAATTTGCAACTTAACAATTTAGTTTTTAACCAAAAATTAATTTTCTAACTGAAAATATCAGTTGTTCACGAAAAAGTTTAATTTCCAACCTGACAATGTAAATTTTCAACCAAAGAGTTCATTTTCAACTGGAACAAATTAATTTTTAATCAGACAGTTGCATTTTTAACAAAAAAAAGATGAAATTTGTACAGAAAAAGGTAGAATATCAAACCAAAAAAATGAATGTTCGACAAAATAGTTGAATTTTCTGTCAAAAAAGAATTTTTTATTCAAGAAAAAAAAAATTGCAATTAAACTATTTTATTATCAAGCCAAAAAGACGACGTTTTAACAACTCATTTTAATTTTCTACCAAGAAGTATGACTTTTCAACAAATTTGTTGAGATTTAAATAAAATAATTCAATTTTTAACCAAATAATAAAATTTTCCAAATTATCAAACAAAAATTTAATAGTACTTTTCAACTGAGAAGAATGAATTTTTAACCAAAAATAATTGGATTTTATCATTTGATTCTAATAATAATAATAATTAATTGTAATAATTCTAATAATTGAAAAATTTTATGACAATATTTCGACACTATTAAAAAAAATTGACACTATTTAAAAAAATGTTTTATAACAAAAATATTAAAACTTTGCTTCTAACTTGAAAGTATTCATTCTTGAATCAAGCATATCTTGAGACTGAAATGTAGGCCTTTTTGAGACTTACTTTCAGTTTGCAAGCCTATACCCTTCCAAACTGATTGCTTTCAAATAAAAATATTTTTAAATCATGCTTTACTGCGAGTGGAAAACAAAAATCATTACAATTGAATTGAATCAAGTTGGAAGTTTCATTTTAGCCTTTAAAACGTCTTAATTTCAGCTGGTTGTTTGGCTTGAATATTCTAGATGAAAGTAAACCTCTGTCCTGAGGCTGAAACTGTTTTATGGAAAAAATATTAAAACTCTTCTTTCAACTTAAACTTACCGAGACTTAAATTTAGTCAAGTTTGAGGCCTAATTTCAGCCTTCAGAGCGTCCTAATTTCAGTTGCAATTGACTTAAATTCAGTTGATTGAAAGTAAGCCTCTGCTCTGAGGCTGAAACAGTTTTATAACAAGAAGATTAAAACTTTCCTTCTAACTAAAAAGTATCTAATCTTAAATCAAGCATATTTTGAGACTGAAATGTAGCCGTGTTTGAGACTTACTTTCAGTTTTCAAACCTATATCCTTCTAAGCTGATTGCTTCTAATTCAAAATATTTTTAAATCATGCTTTAATGCGAGTGAAAAACAAAAATCATTACAATTAAATTGAATCAAGTTCGAGGTTTTATTTTAACCTCAAAAACGTCTTAATTTCAGCTGGTTGTTTGGCTCAAATATTCCAGATGAAAGTAAACCTCTGTCCTGAGGCTGAAACTGTTTTATGGCAGAAATATTAAAACTTTTCTTTCAACTTAAACTTACCGAGACTTAAATTAAGTCAAGTTTGAGGCTTAATTTTAGCCTTAAAAGCGTCTTAATTTCAGCAGCAATTGACTTAAATTCAGTTGATGGAAATTAAGCCTCTACGCTGAGGCTGAAACAGTTTTATAACAAAAAGATTAAAACTTTGATTCTAATTTAAAAGTATCCAATCTTAAATCAAGCATATCTTGAGACTGAAATGTAGCCGTTTTTGAGACTTACTTTCAGTTTTCATACCCATATCCTTCCAAGCTGATTGCTTCTAATTCAAAATATTTTTAAATCATGCTTTAATGCAAGTGAAAAACAAAAATCATTACAATTAAATTGAATCAAGTTCGAGGTTTTATTTTAACCTCAAAAACGTTTAAATTTCAGATGGTTGTTTGGTTTAAATATTCTAGATGAAAGTAAACCTCTGTCCTGAGGCTGAAACTGTTTTATGGCAAAATATTAGAACTTTTATTTCAACTTAAACTTACCGAGACTTAAATTAAATCAAGTTTGAGGCTTAATTTTAGCCTTCAAAGCGTCTTAATTTCAGCAGCAATTGACTTAAATTCAGTTGATTGAAAGTAAGCTTCTGCTCTGAGGCTGAATCAGTTTTATAAAAAGAAGATTAAAACTTTGCTTCTAACTTAAAAGTATCCAATCTTGAATCAAGCATATTTTGAGACTGAAATGTAGCCCTTTTTGCAACTTATTTTCAGTTTGCAAGCTTATAGCCTCTTGAGTTGATTGTTTGCAATTAAAAATATTTTTAAATCATGCTTTAATGCGAGTGGAAAGCAAAAATCATTACAATTAAATTGAATCAAGTTTGAGGTTTGATTTTAGCCCTAAAAACGTCTTAATTTTAACAGGAATCGAGTGCTTTTCAGCTGATTTTTTGGCTTCAATATTCTAGATGAAAGTAAACCTCTGCCCTGAGGCTGAAACTGTTTTGTGCCAAAAATATTAAAACTTTTCTTTCAACTTAAACTTACCGAGACTTAACTTAAGTCAAGTTTGAGGCTCAATTTTAGCCTTCAAAGCTTCTTAATTTCAGCAGCGATTGACTTAAATTCAGCAGATTGAAAGTAAGTCTTTGCTATAAGGCTGAAACAGATTTATAACAAAAAGACTAAAACTTTGCTTCTAACTGAAAAGTATACAACCTTGAATCAAGTATGTCTTGAGACTGAAATGTAGTCCTTTTTGAGACTTAACTTCAGTTTGCAAGCTTATAGCCTTTTAAGCTGATTGTTCCCAATTACAAAAATTTTTAAATCATGCTTTAATGCGAGTGGAAAGCAAAAATCATTACAGCTAAATTGAATCAAGTTTGAGGTTTAATTTTAGCCTCAAAAACGTCTTAATTTCAGCAGGAATCGAATTAATTTCAGCTGATTTTTTGGCTTAAATATTCTAGATGAAAGTAAGCCTCTGCCCTGAGGCTGAAACTGTTTTATGACAAGATTAAAACTTTGTTTTCAACTGAAACTTATCGAGACTTAAATTAAGTCAAGTTTTAGGTTTAATTTTAGCCTTAAAAGCATCTTAAGGATGTTCAACGCGTATAGACCCCTTCACAAAAATCCACACAAAAATCCAGATAGAAATTGTTAAATAAATGATTTCAACGTAAACAATTTTTTTCTAAAGGACCTTTAATCTATCCTTTAAGATTTGCCACAATTAGTATTGGGTTTGAGAAGGAAAGTAATTCAATTCCAGACTTCAGACTCTTTCCCCTATTCCCCTTTTTTCTCCAGTTTTCAAGAAACTTACCCCTTTTTCCCTCTTTTCTCTTTTTTTTTTTTTGAATTCTTTCCGGTTCTGAAATTATCTTTTTTTATTACAAATTCTACTATTTGGTTGAAAATTGAATTATTTTGTTGAAAATTCAATGATTTTGTTGAAAAGTCATTTTTGGTCGAAAATTCAACTAATTCGATGAAAGATGAACTATTTCCTAAAAATTCATTTCATATGTTGAAGATTTAACTAATTTGTTAGAAATTATTTCTTTTTTTTTTTTGAAAATTAAATTTCTTCACTTAAAATTTAACCATTTAATTTTTTACAGACAACTGATAGTTTTTAGTTTAAAATTCTACTGATTGGTTGAAAGTTGGACAACTTCGATAAACATTCATTTTATTGATTCAAGATTTGTTATTTCAGTTAAAAAAAAATGATTTATTTTTTTTGAAAATTAATTTTTTTCAACTGAGGTTTTAAATGAAGATGTATGCATTTTATTGTAAATTTGTTGTTTTTTTCTTGTAGAAAAGTAATTTTCTTAATTGAAAATTCAACTACTTGACTTAACTACTTTCTTAGAAACTATTCAATTCTTTTTATATTTGTAAACTCAACTATTTGGTTGAAAATTACTTCTTTTCTGAGATATTATATTTTTTGATTAAAAATTTAAATGTTCTCTAGAAAATTTAACCTTTTGGGTTGAAAATTCTATTATGTTTGTGCAAAATTTTCTATTTTGTTTGAAATTAACTTTTTGGTTGAAAAATTATATTTTCGAGTTGAAAATTCAACTTTCTTGAAGAGAATTTGCCTTTTTGGTTTTGAAATTTAACAATTCGATTGAAATTTTTTTTTCTATGTAAAAATTCTATGATTTGGTTGAAAATTTTATTATTTGGTTGAAAATTTCAATTTTTCTGTTGAAAATTACTTTTTTTCTTAAATATAATATTTTGCGATTAAAAATTTCATTGTTCTCTAGAAAATTTGGCTTTTTGGGTTAAAAATTCTATTAATTTTGTGGAAAATTGATCTATTTCGTTAAAAATTAACTTTTTGGTTGAAAAATTATTTTTTTCGGGTTGAAAATTCAACTTTTGTAGAGAATTTGCCTTTCTGACTTTAAAATTCGACAATTGGATTGAAATTTTTTTTTCTAGATGAAAATTCTATTATTTGGTTATAATCACATCACTAAAAATGCATTTTATATGTTGAAATTTCATCTATTTGGATACAATTTTTATTATGTTCTTGAAAATTCAACTATTATGTGAAAAATTCACCTTTTTTAGTTTGAAAATTTAACTACTTTCTAAAAAATTCGTCTTTTTGGCTTAGAGTTTAAATAATTTGTTGAAAATTCGTTATTTGTTGGTTGAAAATTAATTTCTTCAACTGAAAATTTAACAGTACCATTCTTGGTTGAAAATTAATTTTCTGGACCGAAAATCAAACTATTACATTTTTAATTGAAAATTGATTATTATTTGTAGTTAAGAACTTGACTATTTGGTTGAAAATTACTTTTTCTTGATGAAATTTCGTCTTTTTGATTTAAAAATTCTAGAATTTTTGTAAAAAATTCAATATTTGGTTGAAAATTAACTTTAAGGTTGAAAAATTATATTTTTGGTTTGAAAATTTAACCGTTTTGTACAGAATTTGTCTTTTTTATGTGATGATTCAACCATTTTTTTAAATTTTATTGTTTCTAGTTGAAAATTCTATTACTTGGTTGAAAATTTCTTTAGCATCTTAAAAATTCAACTATTTGGTTCAAATTTCTATTATTCTGTTGAAAATTTAACTATTTTGTAATAAATACACCTTTTTGGAAAATTTATCTGTTTTCTGAAAAATTCTTCTCTTTAACTTACCATCTCAACTCTTTTGTCGAAAATTCATCAATTCTATTGAAAAGGCAATACATCTCGTCTCGAAATACTCATGCATTATTTTATCTAAAATAATATCTACCTTCATTATTCCCCTATTTTCTCAAAACATTACCCAATTTCCCCTGCCTTGAAAGAATTTTGGATTCTGAAGTCTGTAATTAAACTCAATTTATCAGTTTGAACTTAAATTCAAATAATTTCTTCTTTAAACTCCTCAAATCCTGGACGCTCTGGAAGCCTTTCATCTTCTGGAAGAAGAGCTAAAGGAAGAAACTCAAGATCTGACATTTGACAGAAAAGAGTTGATTCACAGTCGATTGGTTCTTGCGCGCTCTTTATTACCCCAGTAAAAGTTCCTTTCCTCAAATTATCCTCGCGTTCCTCCGGTATCGTCTCACGATACAAGTTCCCTTTCCCACCCTTTTTCCCACCCTTTTTTCCCCCCCCCCCCCCCAACCCCTCACTCTTTCTCACTTTGCCGATAGCGAGACGAGCGTAAAAGCAAACCATAAAACACAAGCTATGGTGTCTCGTGGGTGAGCGTTATGGTGGCAGCAGAGAAACATCAACAGCAAGGACAGCAATATCACCAGCAAGGACAGCAACACAAGCAAAGACATCAAGACAAGCAAAGACATCAACACAAGCAAGGACAGCAACACAAGCAGGGACAGCAACCGGCTACGAAGGGCTGATGTATAAAAAGGTCCTCATATCTTTGAGGATCTTGCGTGCGGCGAGAGTTCTCAGGGGGTGCGAGAGTGAGAGCGAGGAGAATGGATCAATAGGACTGAGTACCAAATCGCGCATGCGAATTTTGGACCAATGGGAGACCAAGCAGCGTCGCGACGCCCCGATTCTGGCGCTACCAACGACCCGACGCCCAGGGCTGTAAGCGACAAGTGCCATGACCCCCTGTTGATCTTGGGGACATACACAAAGACAAAAATGCGTCAGGATTCTTTAGGGTATGCGTCAGCATATGATTAAGTATGGGGGTGTATAGCCGGATAAATTTCCGGCGTTTTAAGCCCAGAACGAACTCTCTAGGTTGAAAAATGAGTCACTGGGGTACTTTTGAAGTTGGTTGCGAAAAGCCGCTTTTTGAGATTAACTTGTCGAAAGTTGGTGAGTGATGTAAGATCGCGTGTTTGATTTTTGTTCGGTTTTCAACCCAGTAGTTAAATTTTCAATCCAAACGGACGAATTTTGAACGAAACAGTTGAATTTTCGACCAAAAGAGATAACTTTAACAAGATAATCAAAGTTTTAACCAAATAATTGAACTTTCAACAAAATGGTTGAATTTTTCACTAAACAGCTCAATTTTTATTATAACCAAAAAATAAATTTTTAACTCTAGGATGAAAAATGAGTCACCGGGGTACTTTTGAAGTTGGATTTCGAAAACCGCTTTTTGAGATTAACTTGTCGGAAGTTGGTGAGTGATGTAAGATCACATGTTAGATTTTTGTTCAGTTTTCAACCAAATAGTTAAATTTTCAATCCAAGCGGAAGAATTTTGAACAAAACAGTTGAATTTTTGACCAAAAAAGATAAGTTTAACAAAATAATTAAATTTACAACCAAATAATCAAACTTTCAACAAAATAGTTCAATTTATTTACCAAATAGCTGAACTTTAAACCTACAAAGATGAATCTTCACCCAGGGAGATTAATTTTCTATCAAAAGACGAATTTTCAACTAAAAAACGTTAATTTACAACCAAATAGTTGAATTTTTACTTAAAAGGATAAATTTTCAACCAAAAATGGAATAGTTAAATTTTCATTTCAAATAACTAATATCCAATGAAAAAAGCGCATTTTTAACCAGGGTGGCGATTCCTGAATTTCATTCCACTTTCACATGAATTTCAAATTCACTTTACTTCATTTTTTTGTCGAAATTCACAGCGAATGTCAATTTTTTTTGACAATAAACTGAACTTTGAAATTTACATGAATGTGAAACAAAAGTGAAATAAAATTACATAATCGCCTCCCAGTTGAATTCAGCCAAAAAAAAACGCATTTTTTACAAAATAGTTGAATCTTTAACCAAAATGATAAATTTTCAACAAACAAGAATAATTTTGTATCCAAATAGATAAATTTTTAACAAAATACATACATTTTCGACCAAATAGTTGAATTTTCAAGCCAAAAAGACGAATTTTTATACAAAACAATTGAATTTTCAACAAAAAGCTTATTTTACGCCCAATTAATTGGATTTTCACCTAGAAAATATAATTAGTAAATTAAAAATATAAATTGTGAAATATAAAAAATTTTAATTTTCAATTAAAGATATAAATTTCCAATTAAAAATATTCATTTTTCACTAAAAATAGAATAGTAACAATTTTTATTCCAAACTATTATTTCTTAATCACAAAAACCAATTTTCTATCAAATATTTCAATTTTCACCTAAAACAAAGAAGAACTAGAACGAATTTTTAACAAAATACTAAAATTTTTAACCGAAAAACATAAATTTTGAACCTAACCGTCGAATTTTTAACTAAAAATTGAAATTTTTGAACCAAAAATGGAATAGTTAAATTTTCAGTTATAAAAATTTTTTTCAACCAAAAATGAAACGAATTTTTATTTAAGTAGTTAAATTTGTAACCAGAGTTGATTTTCCAACTATTTTTTGGAAACTATTTTTTTTGGTTTAAAATTAATTTTTTAACAAAAAATTTAATTATTCCATTCTTTGTTGAAAATTTATCTTTTTGAGTAGAAAATTCAGCTATTTGGTTAAAAATTCATATATTTTGATACAAATTTTTCGTTTTTAGTTGAAAATTAATCTCTTTTGTTGTAAATTAATATATTTTTTTGAGAATTTATTTTCTCTTTGGTTAAGAATTAATTTTTCTGCTGAAAATTGAACAATTTTGTTTTTGGTTAAAAATTCGTCTTTTTGGGTGAAAAACTCAAATATTTGTTTCAAAATTAATATATTTTGATGAAAATTCTTCTATTTTTTTTTGTTGACAGACAATTAATCGCTTTGGTTAAAAATTCAACTTTTTTCTTGAAAATGCAACTGTCTGGTTAAAAATAAATCTATTTTGGTTATGGATTCAACTATTCTGTTAAAAATTCATTTTTTTTGTTTAAAGATTCATAATTTTGGTTGAAAATTCATCTCTTTGGTTTAAAATTGATATTTTTTGGTTTAAAATTCAAGTACTTGCTTGAAAGTTGAATTACTTTGTAAGAAATTTATTTCTCCGGTTGAAAATCCATCTCTTGGTTACAAAATGAATTATTTTGTGAAGAATTTTTTTTTTTATTCAAATAAATTTTTTAAATTGAAAATTTAACTATTCCAGTTTAGTTGATAAGCTTTCAAAGTTTGGATCCTTTTGAATAATCCCTTATGAAAAAGAAGTATTGGTAAGTATTGGATCTAATACTTTTTTCGCGAATAAGTATTGGAAATCCAATACTTTTTCGCGAAAAAAGTACTGGATCCAATACTTACGAATACTTCTTTTTCATAAGGGATTTTTTTCAAGCTGAGGCAATGTTACTAATAAATTTAACAATTTATTGCAAACTATTGCTCAAAACTTTTCACCGTAAGTAGTGTAAACCGGCTTTGTTCCGGCAGAATTGCAATTTACGATAAGAGTCTATTTAAGAGTGTTTTTAGCTGGAATATAGGTCCAATGACTCTTGATTCGAGTATGGAGTCGATGGACGTTGGCGTATGTTCAGTATCAGCGTATTACGGCAATACCGCCGTTACCATAGATTTCACAGCAGTTACGACCCCGTGTACAATACTGCCGAGTTCGATGGTATCGCCTCGCGTTCGCGTTATCTAACCCATCGAAATTTGCAGCCAGCGGCTCTCAATCTCGTCTGCAATCACCACAATACTCGTGCGCGACACGCTTCATTAGCTACTCCAATCTCCATACCAGAGCGGTCAGTTATCGATCAAACCCAGCTCAAACTGCTCCCTAAATATCATGATTAAGTCTCCAAATTCAGTCCGACAAACTCAAACTTTACTATTTTGATAAATAAATGACAAATTTTCTCATTTGGCTGCACTGAAAGCGAATCTTCGAAGAAAATAAAAAGGTGGCAGCGGTGGGATCCCAGTTTATAATTAGCTAATCCAATCTCCATAGCAGAGCGATCAGTTATCTATCAAAACCAACAACTCCTCCCTAAATATCATTACTAAGTCTCTAAGTTCAATCTGACAAGTTCTGAAAATACCATTTCGATAAATACATAAAAAATTCACTCATTCACCTGCGTTGAAAGCGAATCTTCGAAGAAAATAAAAAGGTGGCAGCGGTGGGATTTCAGTTTATAATTATCTAATCTAATCTCCATAGCAGAACGGTCAGTTATCTATTAAAACCAACAACTCCTCCCTAAATATCATTACTAAATCTCTAAGTTCAACACTGTAAAAAAAGTATCATTTCAAGGCTAGTTGTCGGTATTGAAACAGTCTTCCAAAAATATAGTCTCGGTTGGTTCTATTCTAATGCCACTTTATTTTGATGCCACCTAACGACGTTTTAGTACAACTGTTTTGGATCAAAACAGGACCGAAGTGAGAATAAAATTTTTTTTGTTTCAAATGTTTTCTGTATCTTTTAAGCATGAAGTTGCAAGCCGCTTTTCAATCTTAAGTTAGTAAAGTAAAATAGTACGAACGATGGCTTCGAAACAAGACTATTTGCTATTATAACAGGACGTTACCATAATGATACTCAATTAAAATGGAACCATAGTTTTTACAGTGAATCTGATAAGTTCTGAAAATACTATTTTGATAAATAAATAACTTATTCTATCATTTGGCTGCGTTGGAGGTGAATATTTAAATAAAATTCAAAGGTGGCAGCGCTGGGATTGCAGGGTGGCACATGCTTCTTCAGTCTGCATGCCAGAATGATCATTTATCGATCAAATCCAACTACTGCTCTTTAAATATTATTACTAGTTCTCTAAATTCAATTTGACAATTTCTGAAAATACTATTTTGATAAATAAACAACAAATTCTCTTATTTATTAGCATTGAAAGCGAATCTTCGAAGAAAATAAAAAGGTGGCACCGGTGGGATTCCAGGGTGTCAGTAGCTACTCTAATCACCATACCAGGATGGTCAGTTATCTATCAAATCGCACAACTTCTTCCTAAATATCATTACTAAGTCTCTAAATTCAATCTGATAAGTTCTGGAAATACTATTTTGTCAAATAAATAAAAAATCTCTCATTTACATGCGTTGAACGCGAATCTTCGAATAAAATAAAAAGGTGGCACTGGTGGGATTCCAGGGTGGCATATGCATCTTCGGTCTCGTTGCCAAAATGGTCAGTCATCGATCAAATTCAACTATTGCTCCATAGATATCATTATTAAGTCTCTAAATTTAATCTGAAAAATTTGAACTTGACTATTTTGATAAATAAATAAAAAATTTTCTCATTCGGCTAAGCTGATAGTGAATATTCGAAGAAAATAAAAAGGTGGCAGCGGTGGGATTCCACGGTGTCATTGGCTTTTTCAGTCTTTCTCCAGAATGGTAATTTATCGATCAAATCCAACTACTGCTCTTGAAATATAACTACTAAGTCTCTAAATTCAATCTGACAATTTCTGACAATACTATTTTGATAGATGAATCACAAATTCTTTTATTTGTTTGCGTTGAAAGTAAATCTTCGAAGAAAATAAAAAGGTGGCACCGGTGGGATTTCAGGGTCTTTAAAGATCATCACGAAGTCTTTAAGTTCCATCTGACAAGTTCTGAAAATGCTATTTTGATAAATAAGTAACAAATTCTCTAATTTATCTGCTTTAAAAGTGAATTTTCGAAGAAAATAAAAAGGTGGCAGCGGTGGGATTCCAGGGTATAATTAGGTAATCCAATTTCCATAGCAGACCGGTCAGTTATCTATCAAACCCAACAAATCCTCCATAAATATCATTACTAAGTGTCTAAATTCAATCTGACATGTTCTGAAAATACTATTTTGATAAATAAATAAAAAAATTTCTCATTTGGCTGCACTGAAAGTGAATCTTTGAAGAAAATAAAAATGTAGCGGCGGTGGGATTCTAGAGTATAATTAGCTAATCCAATCTCCATAGCAGAACCGTCATTTATCTATCAAACCCAACAAATCCTCCCTAAATATCATTACTAAGTCTCTAAATTCAATCTGACAAGTTTCAAAAATACCATTTTGATAAATAAATAAAAATTTTTCTCATTTAGCTTCATTGAAAGCGAATCTTCGATGAAAATAAAAAGGTGGCAGCGGTGATTCCAGGGTGTCAATAGGTATTCTAATCTCCTTACCAAGATTGTCATTTTTGATCAAATCCAACTACTTCTCTTTAAAGATCATTCCTAAGTCTCTTAATTCAGTCTGACAAATTCGAACATTACTATTTTGATAAATAAATAACCTATGCTATCATCTGGTTGCATTGAAAGTGAATCGGTAAAGAAAATTAAAAGATAGCAGCGGTGGGATTCCAAAGTATAATTAGCTAATCCAATCTCCATAGCAGAACGGTTAGTTATCTATCAAACCCAACAAATCCTCCCTAAATATCATTACTAAGTCTCTAAATTCGATGTGACAAGTTCTGAAACATCATTTTGATAGATAAATTTAGAAATTTCTCATTTGGCTGCACTGAAAGTGAAGCTTCTAAGAAAATAAAAAGGTGACAGCGGTGGGATTCCAGGTTTAGCATAACTATTTTATTGAATATACAGCCCTCGGACTCACTACACTATTGACACTATTTTACACTTTTTTGAGCGATTACTAAAAAAATTGATTTTGTAGCAAAGAAGACGAATTGTTAACAAAATACATATATCTTCTACCAAATAGTTAAATTTCAAACAAAAGGATGTATTTTCTGTCAAGAAAGACGACCAAAAATTCAACAGGACTGCTGAATTTTCAAGCCAAAGATAGAAATTCTTTAGAAAAGATTGCATTTTTAACAACAACAAAATTATTTTCTACTACAAAAGATGAATTTTCAACAAAATTCGTCAATTTTCAACAAAATAGTTGAATTTTTTACCAGAAAACACGAATTTTCGACAAATTACAAAATTTTCAAATAAATATTTTGAACAGTATATGTGAGGTTAGTTCTAATTTTATTTGATCAATTGTTATCTAAATAGTTGCATTTTCAAACTAAAAAAGATCAACTCTTAACCAAAAATTGTGTAGTTAAGTTTTTATTGAGGAGCATTAATTTTCAATGAAAAAATTAATTTTCTACAAAACAGTTTAATTTTATACCAAATAGTTACATTTTCAACCAAATAGTTAAAATTTCTGTCAAACTGTTTAATTTTTGAGTCGGAAATACAAATTTTTTTACAAATCAGTTGAATTTTCAGCCCGGAAATGTAAATTTTCATCCAAAAAGGTAATTTATAACCGGACAGTTGCATTTTTCACCGAAAAAGATGAAAAAAATATGTAATAGAATTTTCAATAAGAACAAAATTTTTTGGTCAAGAAAGAAACAAAATTTGGATCAGATTTTTCAGTTATCAAGACAAAATAACGAATTTTCGAAGGAGCAGTTTAATTTGAACCAAAAAGTATGACTTTTCAATAAAATTGTTAAATTTTCAAAAAAATGACTCAATTTTGAACCAAATAATAAAATTTATAATTAAAAAAAATCATTTCTTAACCAAAAATTTTATAATAGACTTTTCAATCGAGAATAATGAACTTTCACCCAAAAATAGTTGGATTTTCTTATTGGATGCTATTAATTCAACATGCGATAAATAAATAGGAATTTTGATAACTTATAGACTCGAAAATAACATTTTAAATGACCATTGAAGTTCATTTTTAGTATTTGGAAAATTTTATGACACTATTTTGACACTAATATGAATATTCGAAGGAAATAAAAAGGTGACAGCGGTGGGATTTCAGGGTGTCATTGTCACTACTGCTTTTTAAAGATCATTACTAAATCTCTAAATTTAATCTGATAAGTTCTGAAAATACTATTTTGATAAATAAATAAAAAATTATTTCATTTTTGAAAACGAATCTTCGAAGAAAATGAAAAGCTGGCAGCGGTGTGATTTATGGGGTTCTACTAGGATGACAATGAAAGCACTGCTTGTTTTTTTTTCTGCTACCCTCAGACTTCACACTCTTTCCCCTATTCCCTTATTTTTCCTTTCTTATTAAAAATTCCTATTCTTTCCTCATTTTCCCCCTGCTTTCAACCAACTTTCCTTTTTTCTCATATTTTCGCATAAATGCAAACTGAATTAATAGAACCCAATAAGAAAATTGAACTATAATTTATTGAAAGTTTATTCAATTATTTTAGGATGAAAAGTCTACTATTACATTTTTTGTCTATAATTCATCTTTTTTGGCTGAAAATTCTAATGCATTGTGGAAAATTTAACAGTTTTGTTGAGAAGTGAAACTTTTTGGTTGAAAATTCGTTTTTTTTTTGTTGAAAAGTGTATTATTATATTTTTTAGCTTGGGTAAAAATTCCACTATTTGGTTTAAAAATTTGAATAAAATTAAAAATTATTTTTAATAAAAATATTTATTGGTGGAAATATTAAGATTGGGTTAAAATTGCAATATACTTCGACATAAAACCTTAGGAGTTAAAAGCGTTTCATATTAAATGAAATATGGTACACATATTTTTATTTTATTTGAAGGAATTTATCATCCTATTTTCGTGAAAAATCACCCTATTTCTCTTGTTTTTAAAGCCAGCATTTTGGGCTGAAAAGTCTGTGCTCTCTTTTATGAAGAGTTATTATTCCTCATAAAAACCATTTCATAACTAATTTAACTTCTTCTAGCGGCTACCAATCTAGTCTGTAATCACCGCAATATTGGTGCGCGAAACGTTTCATTAACTTCTCCAGTCTCCATACCATAGCGGTCAGTTATCGATCAAACCCAACCACTGCTCCCTCAATATCATTATTAAGTCTCGAAATTCAATTTGACATATTCGAACTTTACTATTTTGATAAATAAATAACCTATGCTATCATTTGGTTGCATTGAAAGTGAGTCGTTAAAGATAATTAGAAGGTGGCAGCGATGGAATTCCAGGGTATAATTAGCTTATCCAATCTCCATATCAGAACAGTTAGTCAAACCCAACAACTCCTCCCTAAATATCATTACTAAGTCTCTAAATTCAATCTGACAAGTTCTGAAAATACCATTTTGATAAATAAATAAAAAATTCTCTCATTCAGCTTCGTTGAAAGTGAATCTTCGAAGAAAATCAAAAGGTGGCAGCGGTGGGATTCCAGGGTGTACTCCAATCTCCATATCAGAATGGTCACTTATGTATCAAACCCAACAACTGCTCCCTGAACATCATTGTTAAGTCTCTTAATTCAATCTGACATATTCAAACATTACTATTTTTATAAATAAATAACCTATGTTATCACCTGGTTGCATTGAAAGTGAATCGGTAAAGAAAATTAAAAGGTGGCAGCAGTGGGATTCCAGGATTTAGCTAATCCAATCTCCATAACAGAACGGTCAGTTATCTATGAAGCAAGTTATCTATAATGTATAAAAGGTATATATAAATAAATAACTTCTCCCTAAATATCAGTAAGTCTCTAAATTCAATCTGACAAGTTCTCAAAATACCATTTTGACAAATCAATGAAAAATTCTCTCATTTAGCTTCGTTGAAAGCGAATCTTTGAAGAAAAAAAAGGTAGCAGCGGTGGGATTCCAGGGTGGCATATGCTTCTTCAGTATCCACATCAGAATGGTCAGTTATCGACAAAACCTAATTACTGCTTCCTAAATATCATTATTAGGTCTCGAAATTCAATCTGAGATATTTGAACATTAATATTTTGATAAATAAATAACCTATGCTATTATTTGGTTGCATTGAAAGTGAGTCGTTGAAGATAATTAAAATGTGGCAGCGGTGGGATTCCAGGGTATAATTAGCTAATCCAATCTCCATATCAGAACGGTCAGTTATCGATCTGATCTCACTACTGCTACCTGAATATCATTATTATTTCTCTAATTTCAAGCTAGTGAATTCTCAAAATACTATTTTGATAAATAAATAAAAAATTCTCTCATTTAGCTGCGTTAAAAGTGAATCTTCGAAGAAAGTGAATTGTTAAAAGAAATTTCTCTCATCTTGTAAGAATAAGTTTAGTAAAAAATGGTTTTCGTTTATAACAAACGTTCTTTTTTTTCTCACCGGTTTGTCAACATCGAATTTGTTTGAGTTTAGAAACGAAGTTAAATGTGCGATTATCCTTGGCCCTGGAGCAATTATTCTTTGTAGCAATTGATAATTGTCGCCGACTCGCCTCTGTTATTTGACTTGGAAAAGCCAACCCCTGGATGAGTCATCGTCTATACTCTATCGTTATTGGGATCTCTTCTTTGCCAATTAGCCTTTGCTAACAAATGGTTACATGCTCGTTTACTGCACTCTACACCTTTCCCTTTAACAATAGAAAAAAAAACAATCTGAGCATAAATGCCATTTTTCTGGCTCATTAGCAACTCCTTTCAAAACTAGGCCAATGTTAGAAAAACTTTCACAAGAGTGTCTACCTGACCGGGAAACCGGGACAAAACCGGGAATTTGACTCAGTGACCGGGATTTTTTAATCGATTCTCCTAAAACTAATTTTAGAAGTGTTTTCAGATTAAAATAATATTTATGTCATATTTCTGCGTTTCAAGTGAATGTTTGACGAAAATGAAAAGGTGGCAGCGGTGGGATTCTGATTTGGAACAGGGAGTTTTTGAAGAGAATGACAATTTTGAGTTGGTTCAGGGCATTTTCTAAAGAATTATAATATTTATTTAAAAATAGATTCACAAAAGTCTAATGACTTTCAACCAAGAAATATTTCTTAGTTAACAAAAAACAAATGTCCACCAAATTTTTTATTTTTGAAGTCAGAAAGGCAAATCTTCTAAACGACATTTAAATTCGCTACTAAACAGTTAAATTTTTCACTAAAATAGAATTTTCAATAAAATAACTAAATTTTTCCAAAAAATAGTTAAATTTTTAATTAAAAAGGATACATTTTTAACCAAAAATTGATTAGGTTAATTTTCAGTCACACGGTTGAATTTTCAACTAAAAAAGATCATTTTTAACCAACAATCGAACAGTCAGATTTTCAGTTATGAAAATGAATTTTCAACGAAAAAAAATTATTTTTCTAACAAAATAGACAAATATTTAACAAAATACATGATTTTCAACTAATAGTTGAATTTTCCATTTAAAATAAAGTTCAATAAATTGTTGAATCGTCAACAAATACTAATTATTCTTCAACGAAACAGTTGCATTTTTAACCACAAAAAAGGAAATTTTTGCTAAAAGAGATGAATTTGTAAACCAGAATGACGAAAATTCAACAAAGATAGATTTTTCAGACAAGAAAGAAAAATTTCAACCAATGTGTTTATTTTTCAAGCCAAAAAGACGAATTTTCTAAACAGTTCAATTTTCAACCAAACAGTTGAATTTTCTATCAAAACAGAATTTTAAACCGGAAATCTCCCCCTTCCATACTTCCTATCTCCTACCCCTATTTCCACCTACTTCCTCTCTCCTCCCCTACTTCCACTCCCAAAACTTCAACATTCGCTTCCCCTTCCTTCCCCAACTTCTTTGTTATCTACTTTCCTCTCTCCTCACATCCCTTAAATTTCCTCTTACTTCCTCTATCCTTATTATTTCCCATCGCTTACGTTAGTTATGTTCACCTCTCTTCCCTTAATTACCCTCCCCTCATTTTCCTCTACTTCTCCTACTTCCAATTCCTTATTTCCCACCACTTCTACTTCTCCTACTTTCCCTTCCCTTATTTCCCACCACTTCTACTACTTCTCTGCCCCTTCTTTCCCCTAATTACCTTCCTTCATTTCCCATCACTTCCCCACCCCTAATCGCCCTTACTACCCCTCCTATAAATCCTTCTAATTCCCCATTTGGATGAACAAATTAATATTCTTAAAAAGATAGAACGCAGAATTTTTGTCCCTTCAAAATACTGTTTTACAAAGAATTAATTAAAATGTTTTTAAATATAAGATTTTATAAGTGAACATTATTATTATCACTAAAATGTCATTATTATCTTTCTTTGAATCTAATATAAGTATAAAAATAGTCAAATTAGGCGCCTTGCGCCTACAAAAAAGGGTTTCGTAGCCTATTAAGACCTAAGTAAGTTGTTCAAACCTCCCTCTTTCATAGTTCCTCTCTCCTACCCCCTATCTCCACCTACTTTCCTTCTCCTCCACTATTTCTCCTCCCAAAACTTTATCCTTCTCTTCCCCTCCCTTCCCCAACTTCTTTCGCATCTACTTCTCTCTGTCCTCACTTCCCTCACAATTCCTCTCACTTCCTCTACCCCCCACATTTCCCATCACTTTCCTCAGTTCCGTTCACCTTATTCCCCTTATTACCCTCCCCTCGATTTTCCGCTACTTCTCCTATTTCCCTTCCCTCATTTCCCACCACTTCTCCAACTTCCCCTCTTCTCATTTCCCCTACTTACCTTCCTTAATTACCCATCACTTCCCCACCCCTAAACGCCCCTACTACCCCTTCTGGAATTCCCTCTCATTCCCCATTTGGATAGACAAATTAATATTCTTCAAAAAGATAGAAGGCAAATTTTTTGTCCCTGCAAAATACTGATTCACAAAGTATTAATTACAAAGTTTTTAATTATAAGATTTTATTAGTGAAGATTATTATTACTAAAATGTCATTTTTATCTTTCTTGGACTTTAATATAAATAAAAAAAGGCTTTGTAACCTATTAAGATGTAAATAAGTTTTTCAGACCTCCCCCTTCCATAATTCTTCTCTCCTACCTCCTACTTCCACATACTTCCCCTCCCCTACCCTACTTCCCTCCCAAAACTTCAACATTCCTTTCCCCTCCCTTCCCCAACTTCTTTCTCATTTACTTCTCTCTGTCCTCACTTCCCTCACATTTTCTCTACCCCTACATTTTCCATCACTCCCCTTAGTCCCGTTCACCTCACTCCCCCTAATTAACCTCCCCTCATTTTCTTCCACTTCTCCTACTTCCCCTCCCTCATTTCCCACCACTTCTACTTCTCCTACTTCCCGTTTCCTTATTTCCCAACACTTCTACTACTTCCCCTGTCCTCATTCCCCCTGCTTACCTCCCTGCATTTCCCATCACTTCCCCACCCCGAATTTCCCCTACTACCCCTCCTCTAATTCCCTCTAATTTCCCATTTGGATAGGCAAATTAATATTCTTCAAGAAGAGATAAGATCACGGGAAATATTGAATTTTGAACTAGGCCAATGTCAGCAAAATTTGTAGCATAACATTTTAAAGCTTAGAGTGCAATGAAAATATTTAAAGCTTGCAAGGCACGCAAAGCATTTGAACAAAGATAAGAAGTTGAAATTAAAACGTTATCATTCGTACTCCATAATGTCGGATAATTTATAGTGACACGTCAATTACAGATTAGCTTCCCGCATAAACATACGTTATTCATAATTCACTGGAGAGTGTAATTTATTATATCAGGATTTTTTTTCCAGAGTTTGAATAGTGTGATAACTGATTCACGTTTGCAAGAAAGTCGCACCTGTATTAAAGGGAATGTACCTGTTTAAAACTTTACTCGCGGTACGTGCCAGTTAAATAATCGCATCCGCGTAAAAGTTACGTCCGTTAAGGACAAATGAGAAGGTCTTTCTTGATGATTG
>JAABKJ010005743.1:0-22703 GCA_011634705.1 Andricus grossulariae | reverse complement strand
GAGATGAATTTTCAACTGAAGTGATGAATATTCAACCAAAAAACTACATTTTGAACAAAGTAGTTAAACCTTCAACCAGGTGGTTCAATTTTTAACTAGAAAAGATCAATTTGGAACCAAAAATTGATTACCTAACTTTACAACCAAAAAAATCTATTTTCGACGAAAAGTTATATGGCTGATATAAAAAACAGTCCGATTCAACAAAAAAGATAAATTTGCAACAACATTGTTGAATTCTCAACCAAAATAGATTAATTTTCGAGCAAACGGTTGTATTTTTAACACAAAAAGATGAATTTTCTACCAAAAGAGTTGAATTCTCAATTAAGAAGGAAACAAAATTTGAACCTAATTTTTTAATTTTCTACAAATAGTTGAATTTTCAACAAGAAAGTTAATATTTAACCATATAGTTTAATTTTATACCAAATAGTTGAATTGTTAACAAAGCATTTGAATTTTCAACCAAAAAGGATGACTTTTGAACAAAATTGTTGGATTTTCAATAAAATAATTAAATTTTAAACCAAATAGTAAAATTTTTAACCGAAAAAGATGAATTCCTAATAAAAAATATAACAGTATGCTACTTAACCAAAAAGAGTTAGCTCTACAAAAAATATTTGGATTTTCTTGTTGGGCTAAGTAAAAAAATATACATGTTGATAATTTATAGACTAAACAATAATATTTCAACTGAAACATTGAAGTTTATTTTTAATACTTTTAAAATGTTATGTTAGAAAACTGCAAATTTTGCTTAGAAAACAAAGTTAATTTCCCACTGCACTTTTTTGTTTTTGGACTGAACCCAAAAAAAAGGAAATTGAAAACAATAGAATGTTTAACCAAATAAACTATTCTACAGGTTAAATATGTAAACGGTTAAACGTAGACATTGTTCGAATCGTTTAAATGTTTAATTCTTCAAGCGTGGAGCACTACTTAAAAAAATATAATAAGGAGGGCAGTCTGAAAAAAGTTGTTTCTTTAGCTTTGGTAGGTGACATACTTTTCAAAAGTGTAAAATAGTGCATTTTCCGTAACGCCTTGTAAATTTTTACAACAAAGTAAAAAAGGAATTATTAATACAAATTAATACAATTTTGTAAATGGTAGAAATTTTTACTTTATTGTTATTTTCTTTACTTTATTGTTATTTTCTTTACTTTTCTACAAGAAAATACAAGAGAAATTATCTATTTGTATTTAATTGTATTTTTTTCTTAAAGGAGGGATTTCGATAAGGCCCGTTATCGCCCTGAACCACATTTTTTAAAGTTTATTATCAAGATAATTCCTATATTTTTTATAATGTGAAAAATATAAGGCTTCCAAAAATACATATACTTTTTGTATTACTTGATAGGACCTTTATGAAAAAAACGCTAAACTTAGCTTGTTTTGCAAAAGTGTGCAATTTTTGTAGTTTTTGTAATCTTTATGTAGTTATTTCGCATAGAGCGCAACCAAGTAAAAAAACGATTTTCACATATATGGTGCACAAATACATGAGCTACTATATCCATAAAAATCGTCGTGTTACTACATTGCGCTCATAGTGAAAAATAAATAAATTAAAAATTATCCAAAATTCAATTGATTTATTTTTTACTATAATCGCAATGTAGTAACACGACGATTTTTATGTATATAGTAGCTCATAGATTTGTGCACCATATAAGTGAAACCCGGTTTGTTACTCGGTTGCGCTCTATACGAAATGAATACATAAAGATTGCAAAAAAAATTAATTAATTGAATATTATCCGAAATTCAATTTATTTATTTTTCACTATGAGCGCAATGCAGTAAACAGACGATTTTTATGTCTATAGTAGCTCATGTATTTGTGCACCATATATGTGAAAACCGTTTTGTTACTCGGTTGCGTTCTCTACGAACTAACTACATAAAGATTGAAAAAACTACAAAAATGGCGTATTTTTGCAAAACAAGCTAAGTTTAGTGTTTTTTTTCCATAAGGGTCCTATCAGGTAACACAAAAAGTATATGTATTTTTGGAAGCCTTATATTTTTCACATTATAAAAAAAATGAGAATCATCTCGATAATTAACTTTAAAAAATAAGATTAAGTGGGTGGGGGCGCTAAAGGGCCTTACCGAAACCCCTCATTTTCTACTTTTTTGTACAAGTTCAAAAAAATACAGCTGTAGAAATGCTGTACTTTCTTATAAACATTTTTTGCACCAGGGATGAATAAAAAAATTGCGTTTTTCCGCAAATGTAAAGTCTCTTTCTCGTACTTTGATGCGGGATAGAAATACGTAAATGCAAGAAGCAGTGCGGGTTTATTTGGCTAAAGCGGTATAAACTAAGAAGATCAAAGAAGTAGACTCGAAGTATTTTCCTTTTTCTGAGTGCAGTATCTGCTACCGTCATTTTTGGAGCGTGGCTTGGTTCGCGAAACATCACCGCGACGTTAATTAATGCACCGTGACGTTCCTGGCACCGGTATCGCCACCAGTAAGACCGTTTTCAAAGAGTGAGAATAGCTGTCGAAAACAAAAGGGCGAAACGTATTTTATTTTTTAGCATTATTTTCAAACGTTAAGGCATGCCAGGCAGAGAACTTTCTCTTATGAATTCACATAATTCAGGGGTCACCGAGTGGTTAACCACTTCGATTTTTCGTGGACAGTAGATTACAGGATTACATAAGATTACAATAGATTACATCAGGTTACATAAGATTACATTTGTTTGCATGACATTACACAACCGAAGGCATTAGGTGCGAGGTGAATCTTGATGAATCTTTGAGCGCGGATAGCACTCGGATAGGTGACCACCTGCGACGTACGACCGGGTTGTATATTCGCTGCGTTTCAACTAATTTCGAGCGGGACGTATGACGCCTAGGATGATTGTGTACATTCAATAGGTAGGGTCGAACGTCTGCCTTCAAACTGGACTAACGAAATCCCGGCTAAACTTGGGAGGTAGTTTTCAGCAGTTTTCCTCTCCCCTGGCCAAATGTCCAGACAAATGCGAGTATTTCTAATAAAGTCGGATGCAGCCGCAAGTTATCACTTAAATGATACTTTATGACTTAAATGATACTTTAGCAACGAGGTTGACCCGTGTATAGACCTCTATTTTACCGGGGTTTTAAAATAAAAAGACATAGTACAATAGATTTTATCCGCAGTGCTACGGGACTTGAATAGACCAGCCTTACAAGACAATAATAATAATAATGAGATCACACAAGATTACATGGGATTACATAGGATTACATAGGATTACATAATATTACATGGGACTACACGAGATTATAGGGATTACTTGGGATGGCATGGGATTTCAAAAGATTACGAGAGATTATATAAGATTAAAGGGGATTAAAACTGAAAAACGCAACTGAACAAAGAGATATCAAAATCACTAATTATAAGGAACTATGTCTTATACTTACAAAAATTTAAAGATTTAATTTGGAAATTAATGCAGAAATAAATTTAATATTTACAATTTTTTCTTAAGTTTGTTTTCGGCCAAAAAGTAGGTATATGGGAAAAATTATCTATGGGTTTAAGTATCGAAATGATATAATCAGTTATGTATTGTGAAAGAAAACATATAATTTTGTATGAAAAAATTGTAGACTCAAGAAAAATAATTATCTTAACAATATTTTTTGTAACTGAATTTTTTCTTATCGTCGTTTCTTACCATTCTAGAAAAAAATTTGTTGAATTTTAATAAATCATGACTTATTTTTTCGGAAAAAATATTCCCTACAACTCTAATGTTTCTAGTTTTGTAAATAAGTCAGTAAATCTTCAAATATATTTATTTATTAAAAAAAAAATTTTCAACGATTTCAGCCATAGAAAAATTTACTTTCAAAATTGTAAATAGTACAGTTGTAGAGAATATTTTCCCCAAAAAAACAAGCCATCATTTATTATAATTCAATCATTTTTTAAAAATTGCTGAGTGAGAAGAAAAAATTCAAATTAAAAAAAAATTCAATTGCAAAAAACATTGTTAAAATAAAATTTTTTTTTCTAACCTCACAAATTTTTCATTTAAAATCCTGCTTTTTTTTAAATGGCATCATTATTAATATTATTTCGATTCTTAAAATCATAGAGAAACTACTGTTCTTATTCGAATGATCAAACAGATAATTTTAAACTTTATTTTTTTATTCGTAGGGAAGTAAAAATTGTTAGTTTCATATTTTGAAATATACTTTTTCCTTGTAAAACTCAAATATCATTTAGAACTGAAGGTCCTTCAGGGAAGTTTGTTGAAATTCCTAAAGTCGTTTGAATGAGGTTTTCGATACCTTTCTTAAATATTTTTTTTTCTCAGCAATGAAGTATATTTTTGGAATTCTATGCAGTATTTAAAAAATATATTATCTAGAATTCATGCAACTACCCCATTAATTTAATAATTACAAGGCGAAGAAGGATACAAGAAAAATATTTGAACAAAGGTAGAAGAAACTTGAAACAAACAAATGAATTAATAATTTAGCGAAACAGATATTATTTTATAATTATATTATTTTTGAATTTTTTTAAGCTGATACCAGTTTTTCAAGAATTACAAGAAACTCGCTGCATGCAGAAATTATGAATAGTTTAGAGAAACTGCGATCGAATCTGTTACTTGATTTATAAAATTACAGACTTCACACTCTCCCCTATTCTCCTCATTTTCCCCTTTTTAAAGAATTCCTACTTCCCCTTTTTTCCCTTATTCTTATTTTTCGCTTAAATGTGAACTGAATTAATAGAACCCAATAAGAAAGTCTATCTATTATTGGTGGAATCAACAAAATAGTTGAATTTTCAAACAAGAGGAATGAATTTATAACAAAATTGTCGAATTGTCAACAAAATGATTCTATTTTGAATCAAATAATAAAATTTGTAATCAAAAAAGATAAATTATTAACCACAAATTGAATATTAGACATTTCAACTTAAAAGAATTAACTTTCAATCAAAAATAGTTAGATTTTAATAATGGTTTCTATTAATTCAGTCTGTATTCAAGCGGAAAAATCAGAAAATTTTTAATATTATTTAAATATTAGTTTAGAAAACTGGATATTTTTCTGCAAAAATAAAGTTAATTTTCCCCTGCACACTTTTTGATTTCGGACAACACATAAGTGTAATACTTGAAAAATTTTATGACACTATTTTTACACTATTATTTCAAATTTGTGACACTATTTACACTATTGTTGATCTTTGAAGTGACTCCGAGGCCTGAAAGTTTAAAGTGTTCAAAATTAATGTAAATTATAAATTTCGATAGTTTGAAAATAATCCTAGTTGAGGATTTTAATAGTTCAGAAAGAAATATTTTCAACCCAGATTCAGAATCCCTCAAGCTGAATGAGTTAAGGTTCAAATGAAGCCTTAGTTGTTGAGTAATTTCCAGTTCAAAATGTTCAAAATGAAGGTTTCTGAGGTTCAAAATTATGGTAAATTATAAACTTCTTTCATTTAAAAATAATTGAAGTCGACAAGTATATCAATTCAGAAAAAAATATTTCAAACCCAGATTCAGAACCCTTCTAGCTGAATGATTGATGGTTCAACTGAAGCCTTAGTTGTTGAGTAATTTCGAGTTTAAAATTTTCAAAATGAAGGTTTCTGAGGTAAAAAATAAAATAATCCAAGTTGACAAGTTTAACAATTCAGAAATAAATATTTTAAACCCAGATTCGGAATCTATCAAGCTTTTATGTTACAAAATTTTAGAACTTCAAAGTGGATTTTGATTGTGCAAAAAATATTTGAGAATCAATAAGAATTATGTACTCTATATTCATAAACAAATAACGTTATTATTTCCCTCATTCAGTCCTTAATAATTTTTTTTTCATTATCTTAAAAAAGATGAGACTTTTTGTGGACCCTTTTTCGAAATTACATGCGGCTTTTTAGCGTTTTGTAACCCCAGGCAGAAACCCTTATAGTTTCGGGCGAGTGTCCGTCTGTCTGTCGTACTTTTTTCTAAGATGATGAAGTGAGGGAAAATTATAGGAGGGGTAGTAGGGAGGTGAGGGGACAAGTGGGGAAGGGAAGTATGGGTTGTGAGGGGAAATGAGGGGAGGGGATTAGAAGAAGTAAGTGTAAGTCAGGGAAGGGGAAATTAGGGTAAATAAGGGAATGAGGAAGGTAGGATAAGTGTGTGGCGGGGAAGTAAGGGAAATGAAGCGTTGAGAATTATGGGTAGTGAGGTAAAGGGGGGAGTGGAAGTATTGGAAGTGAGAGGAAATTAGTGGAGGGAAAGTATAAGTATTGATAGGAAAGGGAGGGAATTATGAGTAATAAGGGAAATCAGGCGAGGAGAATTATGAGTAGTGAGGGGAAGCGGGTAGTGTAAATATTGGAAGTGAGAGGGAATTAGTGGAGGGGAAGTATAAGTATTGATGGGAAAGGGAGGGAATTATGAGTAATAAGGGAAATGAGGTGAGGAGAATTATGGGTAGTGAGGGAAAGGAGGGAGTTGAAGTATTGGAAGTGAGAAGAAATTAGTGGAGGGGAAGTATAAGTGTTGATGGGAAAGGGAGGGATGCATGAGAAGTGAGGGTAATGAGGGGAACAATAATATGTGAATTAAGGGAAGTGAGTGGGGTTTGAGAAAAAAGAGGAAAAATAAGGAATGGGAACATAGTGGAAGTGAGGGAAAATGAGGGGAAGTTGGGGAAATGATTAGGAATGAGAATGAGTAGGGTTGGGAAAGTGAGGGCTTGGGAAAGGAAATAGGGGAAGGGGTGTGTGAACTGGCGAATCGATGAGACGGGGAAGTAGAGGAGAAAGAAGTTATGGAAGGGTGTGTGGCGAAAGGTGATATGAGGGAGGGGTGGGGAGGGGAGGAGGGAATGTACGGGAGGGGGAGGGTTGGACGAAACCGTCTATTGTAGGCCCACGGTGCCTACTTGAACTAATTTTTTAATAATTTTATGCGACTGATGCTAATTTCTTTAAGCCTTCTGGCCGGTCCGAGATATGAGAATGATTTAAAAGAGATTTCACGTAAAAATGATTTGAAGTGTAGTTCTTGTTAGTGAGCTTCTATTATAAAGTATAATTAAAAAGTCCGTATTTCAGGACAGATCGTTAGCATTAGCATTCCAGAAAGGCTGTGCGTGCGTGTAGAGTTTAGAGGTGAAAATTATGAATCCAAACATACACGCGCGGCAAGCACGCGAGCCGAAACGCCGACTGATCAAAAGGACATCGCGTGTTGTTTGACCATTCTGTTCTTTCGCTTTTTATTCCATTTCAATTAGCCCAACCCACTCCACACCCAGAATATAAAACTGCGGTCGATGCTCCTGGGGGTTTCAATTCGTTTTGAGTGCTTTTGTAATATCTTCTCTTCTCCCCTTTTCTCTTCTTTTGATTAATGAAAAAAGATCAAGAAAGCGATGACACTAAAGGAATTTTCTCTTAGATTGAAGAAAGCATTTCACGCTGCTATCCATTACATTACATTGGAGATTTGAATACCGCGGCCACTTCCACTTTCATGAGGAAGAAAAAGTTCTTCTGTTAATTTCGCAGTTCGCAGTGAAAATTATTCCAGTCACAGGCTTCAGACTGCTATGTGGCACTGAAGAAAAGTTGTATTTTTCAGAAAAAAACTGATAAAGAGTAGCCCAAGGTACTAAAAAAAGTGACAAACAATACTTTTTTATTAACTGGTAGAAGAGAAAATGATCTTGCAGTTAAGATCGTATGATTACAAATTAAAATGTTAAATTATCCAAACATTTTAATTATACTTTAAATAGTTCTTTTGAAACGGAAGCCCTCTAATTTAGGCAATTTTTTTTTTTTTTTTTTTTTTGCTTAAATGCTAACTGAGTTAATGGAACCAAATAAGAAAATATGACGATCATTAGTTGAAATTTAAATCTTTTTAATGAAAACGTAGTCTCCTATTATATATTTTTGGTTCAGAATTTATTTCTTTTGGTTAAAAATTCTACTATTTTGTTAAAATGTAATCACTTTTGGTCGAAAATTCAACGGTTTTATTGAAAATGTATGTATTTTATTAAAAAACTATTTTTTGTAGTTGAAAATTTATTTCTTCGTTTAAAAATATAACTTTTTTATTGGAAATCCAACTATTTGATTAAAAATTCATCTTTTTGGTTGAAAATTCTTCTGTTTTGGCAAAACTTTATTTATTTTTGTTTGTTTGTTAAAAATGAAGCTATTTGATTAATAATTAATCTGTTTTATCTAAGGATTCAACTCTTTTGTTAAAAATTGGTACTTTTACATTTTTCGTTTTGAATTAATCTTTTTTGGTTGAAATTCCATCTCTGTGTTCGAAAATTATTATTTTTTTAATTAAGAATTTTACAATTGCATTTTTTCATTGTTGATTGAAAATTTTGTTTTGGTTGGAAGTTGAACTCTATTGTTGAAAATTCGACTTTCTAGATTGAATATTCTTTCCAGGTTGAAAGTTAAACTTTTTTGTTAATAATTCAACTGTTTTGTAAAAAATTGATCTCTTTTGTTTAAAAGTTCAACTATTTGATTGTAATTCAAAATTTTTAGTTGAAAAATCGTCATTCTTGGTTAAAAATGAACTTTTTTTGTTGATAATTTAACTTTGCGGCTCAAAATGTCAAATGTTTTCGAAAAAATTCGACTTTTTATTTTGAAAACTCATCTCTTTTGGTAGAAAATTAATCTTTTTTGGTTCGACAATTAATATTCTTGATTTAAGATTCATCTTTTTGGTAGAAAATTCAACTATTTGATTAAAAATTCATCGATTTGGTTTAAAATGCAATTATTTTGTTAGAACTTCAACAATATGGGTTAAAAAGTTTTTTTTTTAATTTATTCAACTATTTTGTTAAAAATTCAATATATTATATTATATCGTGAAAAATAACCGTTTTACTCCTGTTATAAGAGCATTTTCAGGACTTTAGCAAATTGAAAGCTAATTTCAATTCCCGAAATTGAGGGGAAAGTTTTGATACGTAAATTGTGAAAAGTAGATATTCAAAATAGGAACAGAAAACTTTTAAATTTGCAAATCATTACTGATTTGAAAACTCAGCTGGACATACAATAATTCGTTATCAGAGTAGCTTGTTTGGAAAAGTAGAACGAAGTGTCACTGAAGTTTGCAGCATTTATAAAAGAAGATATAACTTTTTTTAAAACTACTCAAGTGAACTTTTCATTCAATTATCGTAACAGTAATTTATTACATGTTTTTAGATGTTAATAACTCATTATAACGTCATATTTATTATTTTAATGAAATAAGCTATATTGGATATTCGGAAAAAAATTCTAACTAAAAAAAAGTTTAATCCTGATGCCCTTTTCGGAAGACTGCATTTTGTACACCCACGCACGCTAAAATGTATACTGAAAAAGAAGGAAAAAATTCTAACCTTCCTCTACACGACCGGTTTCCAAATTTCCTTTCACTAATTGCTTTATTCGATGTCCATCAACACAAGAAACAGTTTTATCCCGATGTCATTATCGGATGATTGCGTTTTAGCCACCCACGCACTCTGAAATGTATACCGAAAAATTCGAAAAAAATTTAACTTTTCCCTAAACTTCCGGTTCTCTGATTTTCATTCACTTAATACTTGTATTTGATCTCAAACAACAGCAAAAAAAGATTCATCCCAATATACTTATCGAAAGACTGCGTTTTATGCAGACACACCTTTTCAAATGTCCGAAAAAGTGCGTGGGTGGATAAAACGCAGTCTCTCGATAAAAGTATTGACATTAATCTTATTTTTGAATTACTTAAAACCAAATACAAGTAATAAGTGAAAGAGAAGTTGAGAACCGAATGTTTAGAAGACAGTTAGCATTTTTTTCCTAATTTATCCGTGTACATTTCAGAGTCCGTGGGTGGCTAAAACGAAGTCATCCGATAATGAGATCGGGATAAAACTGTTTCTTGTGTTGATGGACATCGAATACAAGCAATTAGTGAAAGAAAATTTGGGAACCGGTCGTTTAGAGGAAGGTTAGATTTTTTACCGTCTTTTTCAGTGTACATTTTAGTGTGCGTAGGTGGATAAAACTCCGTCTTCCGATAAGGATATTAGAATGATACATTTTCTGGAATTACGAGCCCAGCACAAGTAATTAGCCAAAACAATCCAAGAATGAAGCATTTCGCGAAAAGTTAGAATTTTTTCCGAATTTTCATCTGCATTTCAGAGTGTGTGGGTACATGAGACGCATTCTTTGGACAATGATATTGAGATGAATTTTTGTTTATTGTTGCCTGACATGAAATAAAAGTAATTAATTACGGAAAATCCGAGAACCAAACGTTTAGTGGAAAGTTAACATTTTTGCCGAATATCAAATATAGCTTATTTCATGAAAAGAATAAATATGACGTTATAATAAGTTGTTACCATCTACATTACATAACTTTTACGATAATTAAGCAACAAAAAATTCGTTTTAGTTGTTAAGAAAAAAATTATTTTCGTTTATAAACGTTGCGAACTTCAACGACAGCCGAAGGACTGGAATTTTTTCCTCTTGTTCGTCCTGTACATATGTTACTTTATTAACTACTCTCCTTGACTCAAATGCGGCAAAGCTTCCGTAATAAGGGGTTGAACTCGTTAAGCACCGCCGTAACACCGATATACTGCTCTTCCACTCCCATCATTATTTCTTGTAAGGTCTCTTACAACTCTCACCGAATATTCCTCGAGGTACCTATAATTCGACCTGCCTGCAGCAATTAAGCCTCCACCTTTTTCTTTTAGTGTGTTCGATTATTCTCGCCCTGTTCTCCAATTACAAGGAAAATAGAATAGTGGACGTGATTAGAGTAAAGAGTATGGATCTTACTATGGCATAATCAGTCGGTTTGCGTATTTTTTTGTGATTTGAAACATTATGACTTTGTGAAGCTCTTCGCCTGGGGTGATTGCTAGAGAGATTGTTCAGCGAGAAACTGTTGATTTTCCCTGGCTCACTCCTTCCTCTTCTGTATGCTCCTCCTTGCCTCAGATAGCACCCCTATTTTGTCAACAAACTTTCGAGAGAAAAAATCCAACTCTAACGAAAATTCCTTCGATATGTTGAGCTGTAACTATCTCAAGCCTGAGAGAATAATTAGCATCCTCATTTTTTTAAAAATATTTGCCTTTTTTTAGGAAGTCGAAAATCCAACTAAGGATGACACCAATTAGTTTTTACAGGCCTCAGACTCACCACAGTATTGACACTATTTGACACTTTTTTTGAGCGATGGCACTATTTCGCTACTATTACGAAAAAAATGACTTTAAATTCACCATTTTCTCATAATTATCCGCTAATACCACTATTTCCTTACTTTTTCTTGAACCGCCTAATCTTGCGTTATTTCTTACGGCTAAATTTTGTTCGTGAATTTATTTAGGAGACATACAAAAATAATTTTAAACGATTGGGGGTAAATCTTACTGTTTCTTATGAAGGAAGAAAGTAGTTCAACCAAATAGTTGAATTTTCAACCAAAAAAAATGAAGTCTCAACAAAACGTGTAATAGTTAATTTAGCTAAGAAAATATTTTCATTTTAAATACAACAATAGATGAGTTTTTTTACAAAAAAGTTCAATTTTCAACCAAATAGTCAAATTTTCAACTAAAAAGATGAATTCTCAACAATGTACATATATATTTAAACTAATAGTTGACTTTTCAACTAAAAACATTAATTTTCTACCGGAAAGGATGAATTTTAAACAAATTATTCGATAAATTTTCAACCGAACAGTTTGAAAATTAAATTTGTTGTTAGTACAATTTCTTGTTGTTGTTGTTGTTGTTAATTTTTACTTTACATTTTTTTCTTTTCTAAAAGTTTTCAAACATAGTTGAATTTTTTAACGAAAAAAGATCGATTTTTAACAAAAAATTGAGTAGTTCAATCTTCATTCAAGATAATTAATTTTCAATAAAGAAAGTGAATTTTGCACAAAACAGTTGAATTTCCAACCCTAAAATATCAATTTTCAACAAAAAAGTTAATTTTTACTCAGCATTTGGATTTTGAAGAAAATAGTAAAATTTTCAATTCAAAAAACTAATTTCAACTAAAATTATGAGCCTTCAACCAAAAAATGAACTTTTAAGAAAGTGGTATAACTTTCAATTAAGGACTTGAATTTTCCACCTAAAAGGATGAATTTTTAACGAAATAGTTGAATTTGCAACCAAGAAGTATGATGAAATAACTCAATTTTAAACAAAATAACAATATTTTCATAAAGAAGATGGAAAATGTAATAAATGATATTTCAACAAAAAGAGATGTTGATTTTAAGTGAAAAACAGTTGAATTCAACAAAAAAAGACGACTTTTCAAAAAAATAGTTGAATTCTTAACCAAAACAAATTGATGTTTAAATCTATAGATTTAAATCAGTTACAGTTTTTACCAAATTCAATCAACGATTGAATGCTAGCTATGAATCCGTTATTTTCTTACCTTGGATACTAATATTATTATTAATGCCCGAGTGGGGAGCTTTACATAATGACTTTGTGAGACTCTTCACTTGGGGTGATTGCTAGAGAGATTGATCAGTAACCTGGGTCGGAGCAGTGTTGCAGAAAGTTGTTTTTTTTTCACGTTTACCCCGAAAATGGTACGGCTTAATGGTATAATAATAATAATTTCAAATTAAAATATCAAAAGACGATTTCAAATTTAAATCTTTCAGAAGGGGTTACTTCAAATTGCGTTTTAAATTTGGGGAAATTTTAAGCCATTAAATCATCATTAAATTAGTATAAATAATGTGTGTTTTCGGTATAAAAGATGATACACTTGATTGTGGCCTATACCGGGTTTCTGATGTTCGAAATTAAATTATAGTAATCGACCAAATCTTTTGACTTGATATCAATTCCTTATCAAGGTATTTTAATCTGTAAAAAAATATATAACGTATGATACAGATTGTTTTAACTACATTTATTCTAGATGTATAATATAATATTTTTATTTACCTAATATGGAAAAAGAAAACCGCTGCAAATTATTTGAAATTTGTTGCTAAATCATATTGTTTTATTGAACGTAGCATTTTCGGTGAGCCTAGATTTTTTTATCTGAAAAAACAGGGAGCAAACTTAATTTCTTATGCTTGTTTGCCTAAAATGATGCATCTGAACATTTATGAATTTTTTATAAACTTTAAAAAATCACTTTTATAATGTCATTTTTATTATTACAAAGTTAATACAATCTAGAAAATATCATTTTGTCATTTTTCATTAAAAATACTGTTTAAAGAATTACAAAATTTACACAATCTTCTAAATAGTAGGGTATAATATCTGCAAAAAGATAGATTTGAGTAAAAGTTTGCAGTATTATTCTTGAGCTGCTCTACAATTCTACTAGCTTTTATGAAAATGTTGTTTTTCGTAAATATTCAGCCTATTGTTCAAAAATGTATATTTCTTTTTAAATTTCATCCAGAATTCTACACAAGAATAATGCTTGATAGTTCATGTATCCAGTTGGACACATGGCATTGTTTAAGGCTACTCGCTTGATCACCGAAGTTAAGCAGCACTTATCTCGGTTAAACACGGATGGGTGCCGTCGTAATTTAGAGAGTGTAATTTATATCAGCTTTCAAGCTGCGTTCACTCTCGAACCAACACTAATATTAGAGATCATTATTACCGAGAGGAAGCCTGTGTGATTATTATATTCCTCCTGGACCTTTGTCGTGTCTAGTAATCAATTTTTTATTTAGAATAATGAAGCAAGCTTGCCAACAAAGAGATTAAAATTACCTTTCTAATTTTAAACGATTTTAAGTATAGTTTAATATTTAAATTTAAATTTGTTTCAACTACACGCAACAATAGTTTTACGCATAACGATCAAACTCTGATTTCAACTGAAGTATTTAATAGTCATTTAAAATTTTTATTAAATCAAAATTTGTTAATTAAATTTTTTAAAGCATAACTATTTTTAAAGGATTTTTGCTTTAATTATATTACTTTTATTTTCCCTTTGATATTTCTTTAATAGTGATGAAAATGCATTAAAAAATGTTTCTTCATCTTTTTTAGTTTTAGAATTTCGAGAAAAGATGAATAACGATGATTTATAATAATGAAGACAAAGAACCTGAAAAAGTTCTTTCCAGAAAAAATTGGAATTCTTAAGGATTTTTTCTATTGTTCTGATTTATTAGTTTTTGTACAGGGTTTATCATACCCTAAAAATTATCTGCTTTTCTTCGAAGACGGCTAAAATTGAGAGTCTTGGCATGTTGATGTGCATTAAAAAATAAAATTTGCTATGTTGTAGTAATTTTTTTTTGTTATTAAAGGTTGAAAAATAAGAAAAATTAGGGAATTTCGTTTTTAGACCACTATGCTTGTAATTGTTCTTCTAGTTCGATTATTTTCCGGGGAGGGCTCAGATTGAGGGTCTTGAAATGAAGATTTGCATTAAAAAATATAATTTTCTGTTACGTGTTATTGTTTTTTGTTGTAGTTATTAGTAATTAAAAATAAAAAATTATGATATTTCGATTTTTAGAACACTATGCTGCATGCTTTTCTTTCAATCCGATTTTTGCGGGTATTGCTAGAAGATGTGCATTGAAACCCCAAATTTGCTATGTTATGCCATTACTTTTTGTTGTTTTTATTAGTGGGTAAAAACGTAAGAAAAATTATGATTCGATTTTTAGACCACTATGCTGCAAGCTTTTGTTTTAATCTGATTTTTTCGGGTATTGCTCAAATTGAAGTTTTGCATCAAAAAATCAAATTTACTATTTCATGTTATTGTATTTTAGTGTTGTTATTAGTTGTTAAAAAAATAAGAAAAATCGTGATATTTCAATTTTTAAATCACTATGCTGGAAACTGTTGTTTTGGTCCGATTATTTTGAGGGGATGGTTCAAATTGAAGATCTTGACATGAAGATGTGCATTGAAAAATCAAATGTACTGTTTCTTGTTATTGTTTTTTGTTGTTATCAGTGGTTAAAAAAATAAGAAAAATCATATTTCGATTTTTAGGCCTCTATGCTGTTAGCTGTTCTTTGAATCCGTTTTTTTCGGGGATGGCTTGTAGATGTGTATTTAAAAACCAAATTTGCTATGACATGTTATTGTTTTTGTTATCAGTGGGTAAAAAAAGAAAAATGAGGAAATTTCGTGTTTAAACCACTGTGCTGGAAACGGTTGTTTTGGTCCTATTATTTTCGGAGGATGGCTCGAATGGAAGGTCTTGGCGTGAAGATGTGTATTCTAAAATAAAATTCAATATTTCATGTTATTTTTTTTGGTTCTTGTTATCAGTCGTTTAAAAAATAAGACAAATCATGATATTTTGATTTTTAGACAACTGTGCAGCATAGTGGTTAATCCGATTTTTTCGGAGATTGCTCAAATTGAAAGTCTTGACATGTAGATGTGCATTGAAATATCAAATGTTATTAGTTGTTAAAAAATATGAGCAACGATGATATTTTGTTTTGTATACCGCTATGCTTTAAGCTTTTATTTTAATCCGACTTTTTTCGGAGATGGCTCAAAATGAAAGGCGTCCATTTTCCATCTAACCCTTTCCCAAATTAAAAATTTTGATTTTCTTGAGCATTAAAAAATGAATTCGATTATTTTTAATGGCTTTATGAGTGGAAGTAAAAATATGTAGAAAAATTGATTAGATTTGGACATTGTTACGGGAGAAGTACAAGGAAATGCAATTATTTTGCCTAGCCTTTTACCTTTGCTGATGCAGTATGACTATTTTTATATGCACCCATTTTTGCGTGCAACTGGAATCTATTTATAGATAAATAGCTGCACAGAAAGCAGTTGAAGGATTTTAAAAATAACCCTTCAAATTTCTAAGTATACTTTCATGAAGAAAAAAACACAAAAAACTAAATGAAACCTAGCATTTTACTCGCCATGGGGAATTTTTTTATCTGTCTCGAGTCCTTCTATTTAAAAAATCTCGTAATTTCTAGAAGGGAGAAAGTACGAGAAGTTGGTAAGAACTCGCTTCTGGGATAGGTATAGTGAATCGTCTGAATTGCATGGTAGGTGGATAGCTAGGGAGAAACGAGAAGGGTTCTTTTTTGTCGGTGCATATAATACGACCATTACCAACAAACATCATCTTGTTCCTCCGTGAGTGTGGTAATATTTCAGGAGACCGTTTTCACGCTAAATTACTCGAGAATAATCAAACAGGCGTCTTGAGAGCATTATTGAGCTGCCTCATGATGGGTGTGCATTCTTCTATGAGTTTTAACGACAATCAACTTTCTAGAATTTCAAAAAAAGTTTATTTCTGTATAATTTTTTATTTTTCTTATAAACTTATTATTCATTGATTGATTATTCGCTAACTATAATTGAATAATACAATAAGCGACCCCAATTAAATGTTAGCAACCAATAAAATAAATGTTTTTCCTGCCAACGTACTTCAAACTTTTGTGGACCGTTGATCATCTTGTTTAAAATGAGAGCTTTCTCTTGAATAATCGGTCCGGACACTCAATCACCTCTGTTTCTTGCTTGGTTAAACCATTCGAAGACATCAGTATCCAAAAGCACATCCCTATTTTGCAACTATGTATGCATACGCAGAACACCTCACAAAACACTTCAAGTGGGAAGCACACACATTTTCCAAGATGACGCATTATGCTGTTTTATAATCAGACATACGAAGAAGTTATTGAACAAAAAATCACTTACTTTTATAAATTTTAGATTAGCTGTCCACGAAAAACACTGTTTTCACACTTCTCACCTCAAAACTATACAGTTTGAGGTTAAAAAGCGCTGCCGTAGGCGGACCTCTCTTTCTATCGTATGAGATAGACAGAGAAGATCCGATGTTCTTCCAATGACAAGTCCCACTTTTCGTTTCGAAACGATCATACTCTCTCTGTCTATCAAATACGATAGAAAAAAAGGTTTCAAAGCAATCGTTTCGAATACGTCTGTTAGTTAGCTGTGACAGAGCCACCAATTAGGAAATATTGAGAAGAAATTTATATTTGAATTAAACATTAGCAAGAAATCTTATAGTAAATAATTAATTTCAAACCGTAGTATAACATTTTTGATTAAAATGAATTGATATCACTGCTCTTTTTGATTAACATCGCTATGCAAACGTGTGTGCTTCCCGCTTCAGAGTGAACTGACGCAACGTCAAAACGTAGTTATCCAGCTAGGCCGGTAAGATATTCGGAAAATACAAAAAGTGGTTGAAAAAAAGCCTAAAAACATACACAAACTGCACAGTAGAATACGTCAAAAAATCTTCTTTTATTTCTTGCAAAAAGTATTATTTGCATTTCGCACATTTTAAGAACCCTTGTTCGCTTTGTCTACTTATAAGTAAATGTAAAATAAATGTAAAAATATATGCTCTAGTGAAATTAATTTTTGTGTTGTTCCAGCTTTATGTGAATATTTACTTTCGTTTTACAAAACAAATATGTATAATACTTGGACTATAGATCTTTGAACAAGCAGCTCTCGCAGGATACAACTGCGCTTCGCATATCGAATAACGTGGACAACATTTTTCTAAATACGTGCTGATTTAGAAAGCAGTCTATCAATTAAGAAATTACTCATTGTATCTTTTTTTTATCTTAAGGCATTTTTTTTTATATGAAATCATAAAGAATTTATTGAGATTTTTGAAAGCAGTGTGCCACTAGACCGAGAAATTGGGAAATGAGCGGGAATTTTCATGGGGAATAGGAATTTAGTTTAATATACAATAAAAAGCTTTCAAAAAAATTTACATATACAAAAATTTATCGATTAAGAATTTTAGTTACTGACTGCACACTCTATCGCCTATTCCCCCTTTTCCCCCTTTTTTAAATAATGCCTTTTTCCCCGATTTTCAAAAAACTTCTCGTTTTTTTTCGCTTAAATGCGAACTGAATTAATTGAACTCAATAAGAAACCCCAATTATTTTTGGTTGACAGTTAATTCTTTCTGGTTAAAGATTCAATTATTTTGTTGAAAATTCAACTATATATTTTGTTAAAAGTCATCCTTTTTGTTTGCACATTGATCTTTTTTGATTGAAAATGAACCTTTTTATTCAAAATTCAACTGTATTCCAAAAAATTCGTATTTTTTTTCTTAAAGATTCAATTATTTGGTTGAAAATTAGTTTGTTGTTGAAAATTCAACTATTTGGTTGGATATTTATCTTTTTTGGTTGAAAATGATCTTTTTTGTTTGAAAATTCTACCATTTGATTGAAAATTGATCTTTTTTAACTTTCTTCTTTTTTGATAGAAAATTATTCCTTTTGGATTAAAAATTCATATTTTGTTGTAAAAAAGTCATCCTTTTTGGTTTCGAATTTATCTTTTTTGGTTGAAATGGACTTTTTTGTTGAAAATTGAACTGTCTTTTAAACAATTCGTCTTTTTGCTTGAAAATTATTTTTTTTAATGAACTATTTGGTTGGAAATTGGTCTTTCCTAATTCGTTAAAAATAATCTTTTTGTTGAAAATTAAATTTTGCAGGTTGATAATTCAGCTGTATTTTAACAAATTCATTTTTTTGACTTGAAAATTCAACTGTGTGGTTAAAAATCCAATTATTTTGTTCGAAATTCATCTCTTTTTATTGAAAGTTGAACTACTTTATTGTAAATGCAACTGTTTGGATCAAATTAATATTTTTCAACATTTAAATATTTGTTTGAAAATTCTTCTTTTTTGGTGAAAATTACTTTTTTGTTTGTTGGAAAGTTACCTTTCAGATTGACTGCTTAACTGTACACTGACAAAAATTCGTCTTTTTGGCTTGAAAATTCAACTATTTGGTTGAAAATGCAACTGTTTTTGGTTGAAAATTATTTTTTATTGTTGAAAATTCGACCTTTTTGTTTGAAAGTTCTAATATTTCGTTATAAATTCAATTATTTTATTTAAAAATCAACTACTTTCTAAGCCGTTCAACTTCTTTACTTGAAAACTCAATTCTTTTCTTAAAAATGCGCTGAAAATTGATATATTTTTATTGAAAATCTAATATATGTTGACTTCAAATCTTATGATTGTAAATCATTTCAGATTCAATTATATATTATTATTATCATTATTATGTTATTATATGTATAAATTTTATTTAAATGACTGTATTCCCCTATATTCGTGAAACATCACTCAATTTCAGTTATCAAAAACTATTTTTATTCGTATGAGATAGAAAAAATTAAAAAACTTTGAAATTTATTTTGTTTGTGATATTGATACTTTATCTTTTTGAATGTTTCATTGTAAGATAAAGTTTTTTTGAAGCCCTTAGAATTAAACCTGTTAAGATTAGAAGGTTTCCGTTATATAGCTTTTTCATTATTAAACGATTGAATTAAAAGTTTTTAAATGAAAACTTTTTAAGCTTTAATTTGGAAAGCTGAAAATTTAGGAGAGTTTTATTTTGGCAGCCAGAATTTGCACTTTAGTTTTGATCACTTCAAATGAACAGTTTGAACTTTTTAATATTTTAATTTCCGAGAAAAATGTTTGCAAAGCGGGAAATGAGCGGTTAATTTTTCCGGTGATAAAAGTGGCCACTCTGGAAAACTAGACTATAATTATAGAGAAACGTTTGAACATATATATGTGTTTTTTATTATTTTGTGTTTCTTAAATTTTGTAAAGAGTTAGAATTCATAGATCTGAAGAGAACTGAAATTGCTTTATCTATATATTTTCAGGAAATATATGATTTAAAAAGCATTGCACTTATCTTACATTGAAAAATAAGATATCAATTGAGATACTTTTTAATGGATGGAAACTTGCATTCGACTTGAATCTATTTATTATATTGAATGTTCCTATACCTGTAAAAGTGTCTTTAACTTCGGGAATTCATATAGATACATTCATTCTTCTCTACATTTTTCTATTTCTTTTTTATGTTCTAGTCTTACAAACCAGAAACATGAAGTGAACCATAAAGCATTCACTTTATTATTCATCAAACGTTCGCATTGCTCTTATGGATGTTTTCTTCCAAGAAAATTTTTATTTGCGGTATTCATATTTCATGGTCCAATGTCTTGGATCTAAAATGTCAGAGATGTAAGATTCCATTTTCTTCTATTTTTTTTTTTACTTTTCCAGAAATGCCGTGATGTAAATACATTTTTAAAGATTTCGTAAGGTAAACGGGACTTAAAAGAATATATGCGATGGTTTCTGAAATTGTTTTTTTTTTTTATACTGTTGACGATTATGACTGCTATTCAACAAAAAATGTATCAGATGTTTTATCGAGATAAGGAGCTATATTGTTTGACTAATAAAGTAAAGTGGCCTTTTACAAGCGTCAACATTCATCAGAATTTCAAAATATATTCAAGCAAAGAGCACAGAAAGTTTGATTTCCGTCACAATTTCAGTTTTAATTAAATTCATTAAATAATAAAAAATTTATCCATATAAAAAATGTAACAAGATTTGAATTCTGTTCTTCAAATGTAAAGTTCCAGGGAAAATGAAAAATTATTATTAATTTATCAGGAAAAAGTCAGGGAATGTTCAAAATGAAGTTTTGCATCCACCCTAGATATCTCACAGTGGGAAAAAAATATTTTTTAAATTGTTTGAATTTGATAGAATAACATTCCAAGCAGATAATTCGATGTCAACCATTCAACCAAAAAATTTGTTTATAAATAAACTATTTATTAAAAGTTGATAATTCATAATATTACTCTGATGGGAAAAAATTGTATTCGAATAATAATAATTATTATTAATATGAAAAAATTTAATTAATAAATGCAGAATTTAGGGCTTTTGAAGAAAAATGTAGTTTTTTTTCGATTTAGTAAACGAATCTCTTTTTCTTACTATTTCTTGAATGAAGAAACTTCGAAAATTTCAAAACATTTTAATAGATATTGTTTTTAATGCTTACACAATTTAAAATTAATAGCGTTTGAAATTGAACAATTTTGATTTTTCATTATTAGACCATTTCTAGGCCTTTTTAATTCAACAATTTCTGAATTATCAATTGTACACATACATTTTTCAAATATAAAAAATTTTTAATTGAAGTTAGGAATTACGTTTATATCTCTAGATACGTAAAAAATATTGGCATCCATGAAAATATTAAAACTACGAAAGTAAGATTTTTTTTCAGACATATTTTACTAACTAGAATTAATCATTTCTTCAATTATTGAATTGGTTTCAAACATATTTAAAACTCATAATATTTAAAAATTTGATGTTATGGATTTTGAAATAATTTATGTTTTTAATGTCAGAAAATAAAAACGAGGAACGTGAATGCGCGCCGTGCGCGCTTGCGTTTTATTTAAACGGTTTATTTAGAGCAATTTAATGAATATTTTAAATTTATATTTATGGAATATCAAATGATTTCTACATATTTTAAAAAAATTTTCGATATTCAAAGATTTCAAGGGATTTTAATGAGTTTCTAGAGAACTTTAGGGAATAAATTAAATTTTATTTCAAATAATTTCTACAGATTTCAGTAATTTAAAAAAGATGAAGGACATAAAGAAATTTCAAAGGATTTTAAAGATTTAGAGTTATTTTAAAGATTTTCAGTTATTTTAAAAGATTCCAAAAAATTTTAAACTATTTCGGCTCAAAAAATTTGTTCTAATGCAGTTTTAAATATTATATGTTTTTAATATTTTAAAAAGCGCATGCATTTTTTTTAAACGGTTTTTATTTTAGAGAAAGTCAAAGACAAATCTTATTTGATTTATATCCAAGGAATTTCAAATGATTTCTTCTTATGTAAATTAAATTTTTACGATTTCAATGGATTTTAATGAATTTTTAGAGAACTTTAGTTAATAAATTAACGTCCATTTCAAGGGATTTCTACGGATTTCAAAGTTCCCAGTGATATCAAGAAATTCGACAAATTTCAAAGCATTTTTAAGATTTTAAGTTCATAGAAGAAAATACGAAAAATCATTTCAGTTAAAAATGGTGGGGGTAACCTCGGCATGAAAAAAAAAATAAGTTCGATAGGCGCAAAATGAAAAATTAGTACCTTTTTCTGATCTTCATTTTTTACATGCCGAGAATACCCCCAGCATTTTTACCTGAATTACTCTTTGCCCTTTTTGTTTTTTCTGTATTCTTTTAAAAGATTCCAAATAATTTCAAGAGATTTCGTTTAAAAAATGTAGGTAAAACTCCTAATATTTAAAAATTTGTTATTATTGTTGTTTACAATTTACATTCAAAGTATTAATCATAGGACGAATTAAATAAAAAATTATTGGCAGAAATATTTAATTATACTTATTGGCATCATGATTTGATTATTAATGAAGTAATTTTTAGAAGAGGAAATATTCTTGATTTCGCCTTCAATATGGATTTTCAACGACCTGAGTATGTACATCAAATTAACAAAAATAAATTCGTTAATAGAAGATATCATTAAAAATTATTTATCATTATTTACGAACTATGCAACTTCTTATAAAAAACTGTTTCTTCTTTTCTTAATGTATAAATAAATGTTTAATTTTTTCCCAATTTTCCCCCTTTTTCGTGAAAAAATTCCCCTATTTCCCCTTTTTGAGCTATTTTTGCGCTGTAATCCCTTTATTAATATATAT
>JAABKJ010005742.1:0-22703 GCA_011634705.1 Andricus grossulariae | reverse complement strand
GACGTGCGAGCGATATGCGCCTCAATTGATGACGCATATGTCTCATCAGGTGAGGGCACACTGTGCGGATTGATCCGTACATATGCGTGCGAATACGCCATCATTTTGCAAGCATTTTTTTATCTGGGTGGCTTAAGTGGAAAATCAAAAGTGATTGCTAATCAATAGATAAATTCTATTGTGAAGCCCCACGCCGTCACATATCCTTCCTTTTCCATTTTCACGTTTGGAAACTCCCTGCGTGACGTCACAATACCTACAGTCTTCCAAACGGGGACCCCCTTCTGCCTTTCCCCTCTCCAACTACGTACATCTTTGCTACTCAGTCTTATCTACTGCGACGCGTCGCCGCCAGACGCGGGGCGATTTTGTACGATAAAAGTGAAGGTGAATTAATTTTTTGATTTCAGAAGAATAAGTTAAAATGATAAAAGAAAAATTACTAGAATTTCAGAAGCTTTGACTTTAAAACGTTGACGTTTAGTTTTAAATTTCAAATTGTAAAATTGTAATCGCTTTGAATTTTGAAATCATTCACTTCCGAGATTCTTGAATTCAAAATAAAATGTTGTAATTTTAAACAATTTCAATCAGAAACGATACAATTTCAAATCCTTTCCAGTGGGCACAAAATTTGGTGACGTCTTTACGACATCGTAACGACATCTTTACGACAACTTTACGACATCCTGTGTCCATGTCGTTAAGGTGTCTTTGCGATATCGTAAAGTCGTCGAACGATCTGGCGATGTCTTTACGATATCGTTAAGACACCTTAACGACATGGACATGGGATGTCGTAAAGTTGTCGTAAAGATGTCGTAACGATGTCGTAAAGACATCGTCAAATTTGGTGCCCATCAGGTTTCTGATGAAATTGTTCAGATTTTTGTCCGAAAGATTTGAATTTTAAAAGTGCCTGTTAAAATTTTTTCAATTTTAAACGCACTCATTCGGAAAATATAGAAGTTCGATTCTTTCTTACTTCATCCCAAATATTGTCCTTTTTAAAAATTGTAGCTATTTTAAAATTGCTTGAATTGGAAAGTTTTCAATTCATTAAATATATTTGGTACATGATTGAATAAATAAATGAAGGTAACATTGAAGAAAGCCATGAAATTAAAATAGTTTATTAATAGCTCAATATTATTAAAAATAGTACTAAAAATAGAATCTAACGCGTTAGACAGCAGCCTAACCGGGGTTCTCCCCTCTCCAATTATAATATTACAAAAACAAATGATACGACGATTTAATTAAAAAGTATATTGTAATTATCGATTTGAATGCACAAGAAGAAAAAGTTATTTTGAAATTCTTTTCATCGTCAAAATAGGGAACGCTGACAATTTATAAAAAAAGCTGTTGACAGTTTCTTTAAAGATGTTTTCTAATGACATATTCACGCGATGAAGCATGTGTTCTAAAGAAGCTTCCCTTATGAAGAAGTATTGTGGGAAAATTATTATAGGCCTGTAATAAATTTCCTATAATTTTCTAGCGATTATAGAAATGATTATAGGACAACTATTATAGAAATCACAAAAATACCAAAATTACATACAAATTGTTATATTTGACACTAGAAGTACCGGGCGGGTTCAATTGACCACTTTCGATTTTTAAAGTGGTAAATCTCCGCAGCGGTTGCTTGCAGAGAAATGGCGTGTTGTGACTTTTAATTATTTATAAATAGGAGTATTTGACCATTTTTTCAGAAATATTGGCTGCGAACATTTAAAAAAATCGAGTTTTTATAGTCTGTTACCGGCAGGGGTCAATTGACCCCTATAGCGTTTTGGCTGGTATTTCATTACCTTGTTCCACTTCTGCGCAGCAGGTCTGATTTATATAACTTCTATCGCACTATTAATAGTCACCTTAAGGATATGTGAAACACATAAATACCTACCTTATCGACCTCACTTGTTCAATTTTCTGTTTTTTTTTTAATCTAAGAACTTTTTTGTGGATAAAATATCGGGCTGAAACTTTGTAAAATATATGAGAAGACAATAAACTACGTTTACGTACTTTATTCGAGGAAGAATTTCGCAAGAAATTATTTTCGACGAAATTAAAACTCGGTGCATTTTTCGAACCTAAGAACTTATTTTATAACTGAAATATCGGCTACAAAACTTTGAGAAATGCAAGAGCCGACAGTAAAGTACGTTCATGTACATCATTTGAGTATCAAAGAAGCAAAAAGAAATATTCCAACTAAATGCCAACTCCGGTTGCGAGTTTGGTCGGTATTCGCGATGGGCATAAAAATGCGAAGTCTGGCGGCCACTGAACGAGGTTCTATTAGCTGGCTCGTCTACATCTGGAATGTGGGATCCACGTTAAAGATAGATGATGCGGTGTTCTTATAATAATATTGGTTAAAAGTTGTGTCCAGCATAAAAGTTGAGTGAAATATGTTGTTTCAATGTTGAATTATGTAATTATTGAAATCGTAATATCCACTGGCAAGGCTTTCTTTTGTCTTTCGTTACAGAACAAACAAGCACCGCACTTGACTTTTAAAGCTTATAAGTTTATTTTACGCTTTTAAAGCTAGTCTTTCAAATAGGACACCAGAACCTAACCTATGAGCATTTTCACAACATTATTTTTTTTTCTATATTCTGCCAACGCATTGTACGATCTGAATACTTATTATACCGTTATTATAATTCACATTTTCAGCCAGAAGAGATGAATTTTAATCTAAGAAATATGACTTTTCTGTCATAAAAAGTGAACTTTCAATGCAAAGGAACGAATTTTCTACAAAGCAGTTGAATTTTCGAACAATATTTGAATTTTTACCGTAAGATAAATTTTCAGTAAATTCATAAATTTTTTATCAAATAGTTGAATTTTCAACTAAAAAAGTTGTTAACCAGCAGTAAAATATTTAAATTTTCACATAAAAAAACTAGTTTTGAACAATACAAAAGTACATGATCAACCAGTTGGTTTCAACGAAAAAAGACGAATATTGAACAAAATAGTTGTTATAGGATCCATTTCAAATCAAGCAGATTGTACACGTCAAGTCGCAGAATCTCAAGGAGATGAAATGTCCCGTTTTTAGAGGAAACTTGGCAATATGTATTATTCCGATTTCCAAAACGACGCGTATCATAGCACATTTAAAGAACACCGTCTCCGGTGCTTTCAATTAAAACCTCAAAAAAACTGAAAAATAATCATCATTACAACAAACTCATTTTCAAGACTATAACTAATATTTATTTTGCCTCAGTAATATTCAACAACCCTCTAAAACTACCCCTACCGCCTCTAACGAACCCCGTCTCGACTGCCTTCATCTAAAATCGAAAAAAAAATTGTAAGCAAATAAGAATCACAAGAAAAGCATTTCCCAGACTGTTCTCAATATCCTTATATCCACAGAAATATCCAAAAATCCTCAAGAACAACCCCTACCACATATAACGAACCCCGTATCGAATGCCTTCCTCTAAAATCGCCAAAAAAATTTTAATTGACAATAATCACAATACAGGCATTTCCAAGACTGTAGTAAATATCTTTATATTCACAGAAATATCCAAAACCCCTGAAGAACCACCCCTACCACATTTAACGTACCCGTCTAGATCGCCTTCCTCTAACATAGCAAAAAAAAATTTTAATTGACAATAATCCCAAGACAGACATTTCCAAAACTGCAGTGAATATCCTTTTTTTCCACAGAAATATCCAACAACCCTCAAGAACTACCCCTACCACATTTAACGAACCCCGTCTCGATTGTCTTCCTCTCAAATCGCAAAAAAATTTAAATTTATAATAATCACAAGACAGACATTTCCAAGACTGTAGTAAATATCTTTATATCCACAGAAATATCCAAACATCTTCAAGAACTACCCCTACCACATCTAACGAACCCCGTCTCGAATGCCTTCCTCTAAAGTCTCCACAAAAATTTTAATTGATAATATTCACAAGAAACGCATTTCCAAGACTGCAGTAAATATTTCTATATGCACAGAAATATCCAAAAACCCTCGAAAACTACCCCTACCACATTGAACGAACCCCGTCTCGATTGCCTTCATCTAAAATCGCCAAAAAAGTTTCAAACAAATAAGAATCACAAGAAACCCATTTCCAAGACTGTAGTGAATGTCTTTATAACCACATAAATATGCAACAACCCTCATGAGCCACCCCTACCTACAGTCTTGGAAATGTGTGTATTGTGATTATTATCAATTTGAAAATTTAATGGCGATTTTAGGTACAGGCTGCCGAGACTGGTTTCTTTAAATGCGGTAGAGGTAGTTCTTGAGGGTTGTTGAATATCCCTGTGGTGAGAAGGATATTTACTACAGTCTTGGAAATGTCTGTCTGAGAACTGACAGTATTCTTGACTTAGTTTTTTTTTCTTTAATACTACTTCTAATTATTAAATTCTCGCAGGAATTGGTTTCTGAAATTAAGGGTATCGGTTGCAATCTATATCTGCAATCTATATCTTGTTCAGTCTTTTACAATTATTGATAGTCTACTCGTCGTTGGGTACATATAACGTCCTCTGATCATTCAGTATGATATAATCATGTTCGGGAATTACTGCTAGGTATGTGCTCTGGACTTTTTTTTTGTATAGGAATCAGATGGTGGACTTGGCAAGTTTTGGTCTCAAGTTGGGGAACTTTAATCGAGTACAATAAGTGTTTGTTTATTATTGTTAAAGCGGACAGGATTAGCAGCAGCATTATCACCAATCTGCAAATCAGTAGTAAAATGATTTTAATTGATTGGCGTGAACCTGCACTCTTTTACTGTCTAGAAGTATTGTATAATTGTTGTTGTTTCCAATTTCAAATATTGTGCCAGGGCCTAACCAATCCGCATCTAACTTTGATGTTTTGTGATTATTAAAAGTTAGGACTGTATTTCCGATATCGAATATGGTTTGAGGGATAACTATATGTTTGTCTTGAATCTCCTTGTATTTTTGCTTTTGTTTCTCTATTTTTTGTTAAGCTCTACTGATGTATTTCTCGTGCCGTTCTCTCCATAGCGAGACTAACTCGGAGTATTTTAAACTCGTGGTAGTTGCTAACACGTAGGGGATGTTAGCCTTACGTCCAAACGTTAGTTCGAATTGTGTAAATCCTTTCCCCTCATGTGCTGACGTGTTATAACCCATGGTTATTAACTTTAAATTTTCGTCCCAATCATTCTGATTTTTTCCCATTGTGGTTCTGATAAGATCTTTCACTACTGCATGCGATCTTTCCAAACTGCCGTTACTCTGAGGGTGAAAGGTACCAGTTTTCATATTCTTGATTTTGAAGAGGTTTTCAAAATTCAACATTAGTTTCGAGACAAAATTGCTACCCTGCTCAGTAAGTATGTGTTTTGGTGAAGCGAAGGTGTAAATATAATGATCTAGGAGTTCTGTGATAATTGACTCAGATGTCGTGTCCTTCAGAGGTATGAGCATGAGATATTTTGTCACCTGGTCCTGCAATGATAAGATGTATTGGTGGTGTTTTTGCGTGATGGATAACGGGCCAAAAATGTCCAAGGCTATCTTTTCATTGGGCTCCATAGGCGTATCGGGTATTATTGCTTCTACCTTTGGTCTAATGCGAGTTAATTTTTGCTTTTGACATATTGGGCATCTTTTTACGTAGTTTATAGTGTTCTGTTCCATGTTATTCCACGTACCCAATTCTCTAGCTCGCTGTATCGAATTACTTTCCCCAAAGTGTTGTGCAGCCGTAATCCCATGACACTCGCTAATTATTGCTTCTCTATCTTCTTTAGTTATTTCTCCGGCGGTATTCTCACAAAAGAGGAATTGCTGTTCGAGTCTTTCGCTACCGAGAAAGTGCAACATTATTTTCAATTTCACTTTTTCAATAGGAGTTATGAGAGGATCTATTGCGTGCAAACGTACTCTCGTTAATTTCCGGTCTTTGCACATTGGACTCTTTTCGTCAAGGAGAGTTATCCACTTAATCTCGTCGAAGAAAGGTAGAAAAATATAATCTTGTTGCGATAATTTCGGTGGTATTTTTCTTTGATTCTTATAAAGTTCCACCCATAATTTACCTTCAGCATTCGGTTTTCAAATTGTGTTGTTGTCTGTTCTATTTTTCTGCCAATTATTAAATCTGTCGTGAAGTAAGATGTTCAGTTCTTCATCAACCGCATTTGGCTTAATGTGGCTTAATGTGGCTTAATGCTGACGTGTGAACCTGCAGGACTATTTGGTTCCATAGCTATCTACCTATATCTCTGGGTTCACTGTCGTTTAAACTTTCATCAGTTGTTTCGACGTTTGTTGCAACTGTGTCTTCTGCGGTTTGGCTCTGTGTTTTCGCAAGTTCTTCATTGCGAATAGGTAGCACTCTCGACAAAGCATCAGCTGCTTTATTATCTTTCCCTTCGCAGTACTTAATCACATAGACATACTCCTCGAGCTTATGTCTCCACCTGAGTAGTTTCGAGGAAGGATCTTTAACGTTAAAAAGCCAAGTCAGGGCCTGATGATCCGTTCGAATTTTGAACTTGCGTCCATAAAAGTACTGTCTCAGGCGCTTTACTGCCCATACAATGGCTAAGAGCTCTTTTTCAGTAGTACTGTGATTTTCTTCAGCTTCATTAAGTACCCTGGAGATGTACCATACCGGATGTCCGTCTTGTGACAAAACTGCACCGAGAACCTTATTTGCAGCATCCGTAGTTAATGTAAACTCTTTTTTATAATCAGGATACCGCAAGACGGGAGAGGCACATAATTCTTTTTTTTTTAATTTGGAAAGCTTTTTCACAGTCTTGCGTCCAAGTAGAGCTTACTTTGCTTTTTGTTAGTTCCATTAGGGGTTTGGCCTTGCTGGAAAAATCTTTAATGAACTTTCGGTAATAACCGGCAAGTCATAAAAAAGATTTTACTTCTGTGGCATTACTGGGTCTCTTGAAATTCATGACAGCTTTGAGTTTTTTGGGATTAGGTTTAACACCATCCTTAGTGATGACGTGTCCCAAGTACCCAAGTTCGGGTCTTAAGTACACACATTTATCGGGCTGCAGTCTGAGTCCAGTCTGTCTCAGCCTTTCAAAGATGGTGACCAAATTCTGATTATGTTCCTCTAATGTGGATCCAAAAACCACAATATCATCGAGTTAAACGAAACATATTTTGCCAATTAATCCCTTGAATGCAGTATCTATCATGCGTTGGAAGGTGGCAGAAGCATTCTTCAACCCAAATGGCATACGTTCGAATTCGAAGTATCCTTCTGACGTGGAGAAAGCTGTGTATTTCTTTGAGTTTTCTTCCATGGGTATTTGGTGAAATTCGGAGGTCAGAACAAAGGCTGAAAAGAATTTCGTCTTTCCCAGATGGTCCAAGATTTCATCAATAACTGGAAATGGGTACACATCTTGATCTGTCTTCTCGTTCAGCTTGCGGAAGTCCACTACAATTCTCCACTTTTTCTTACCTGAAGCATCCGTTTTTTTTTGTACAACCCATAATGGAGAATTGTACGGTGAATCGGAATCCCTTATTACCTTCTTGGTGTACATTTCTTCAGCTTGAGTATTTATTACTTGCTTGTGACACTCCGCGGTTCTGCAGGACCTGTTGTTGATGAACTTTTCATCTTTTATAACTATTTCATGTGCGGCTAAGTTTGTACATGGTATTGGATCTCCTGGAAGCGAAAAAACATCGTGATAATGTACAATAATTGTTTCTATCGAATCTCTGTGATCTGCTTTTATGTGGGAGAGTCTAGAATTTTCCCGCAGTAATGAAATTCGTTTGTAGTACTCTTCTGACGTTATTTATTGAATTTTTCCCTTTGGTTCCTGAATCTTGATGTAATTATACTTGATTTCGCTTGTTGGTATTATTATAGTATTATCGGAATTATTCGCAATAGGTACATGGATTTGTCCTTCCGTGATTCGGTAGATCGAAGCCGGCAAGTAGGGATTTTCTTCTATAATCACGTGTCCGTTTTTCTCAATTGTATCGATTTTCACAACTTTGACACTGGATTCGGGGATAAATATGCCATTGTCAATCAGATCATGATTGTATGCATTTAGTTCTAAATTCCTGTCGAACAGATCAAAATCATATTTGTATAGAAACGGTATTCCGATTATTCCGTCTTCAGGTGTAGAAAATTCCTCAGGCACTATATAAAAAATATGATCTTTATCGAGGTATTTACAATTAATTACCCGTGTAGATAAATGCCTGTCGTTTTCCATATAAAATTCTTTATTGCAATTTTCGGTGGGATGTTTCGAAGTCTGCTCGTATTGAAAACAGTCTGCCGGATATGGCTGATATTCGATTTCGCAGGCCTGTATCTCTTGCTCCTCTTGTTGAGTTTCCTCGTAATCTTTTACCTCCTCCAGTTCTTTTTCGTACTTGCAGTTCACTCTCTGTGATGGACGATTGAGGTGTTTGCCTGACTGAAAATTTTTCTTCCGGTAACACTGGTTTTCGGTGTGACCGGGTGACTTACGAAAGTTGCACAATAGTTTCATTCTTTCGGCTAGTGGGATAGACTAGTTTAAGGGTTTATTGTTTGAGATACCAGTCGGCTGAGGAAAAGATTTCGATGGCGCATGTTGGGGGGATCTCCTACCCGTCGGAAGTATAGTGGCTTTTCTCGACTGCTGCTTTTCCCTCAACCATACTTATGCTTCGAGGGCTTCCTGCTGTGCCTCGTTCAAGCTCGTGTGTTTCAAGGGTCGAACTTGGATTTCTATTTCTTCCCGCAGATTCATGATATATTTTTTAATAGCCGACTTTCCCTCGATTTTCAACGCTAGTTTTCTTTCAGTGGCCTTCGAGTGTTCTGCTTGTAGGGCATATTGTAATTCATTTAGGTGTTGCCAAAATCTCTGATTATACCCCTGCACGTTTTCGTTAGCTTGTTGTGTGACATTATCTAATTTTGATCAAGCTAAATCGACGGAGCTATTGGTGCATAAATTGTGTCTTAAAGTTTCAAACAACTCATCATAATTACTAATGTGCGTGAATCTAATAGCCCTTTTTGCATTCTCGATTATTTTTTCCGCGATAATGAGATCAAGCAATAAATTGAGTTGATTACGTCGCTTTTGGGCTCTTTTTACACTTTTAATGAAATCTTCTACGCCATTATTGTCGCGACCTTTTAAAGGCTCTATAGTCCTAATTATGTCCTTTGCAGGTGTCGACCTATTTTCTGGATCTTGAACAATACGACTATCTAATGGAATGTCTTCACGCGTTTGTCTTGTGAAGGACGGCGGACCGACCTGTGTGCCGTTTTCCGAGTTTTGGGTGACGCGATTGTCTGTCGAAGTCTGTTCGCGTGATGGTCTCGCGAGGGACAACGGTTAGACCTGCCTTTGTTCGTGTGGCGAAGAACACCCTACTTTTGGCTGCTGTGCAGTAAGGGAAGACAAAGTGTTTTATGGGGAAGAATGCGGAGGAATGTGTCGTGACGAATCCCTATGCCTATCCTCGTCGTGCGACTCTTCTTCGGTTTCGAGCATATTGCTGTGCTTAGCAAGTTTTGCAATATCTTATGCTCTCTTTCTTTTTTCGTTGTCCAGAAGTAAAAGTTTTTCTTTCATAATCGCCTGGTTTTGTTCGACTATCTCCAGTTTTGCCAAAATTCTACTAAGCATCTCGGATGGAGGGAGTTGCTCGGCATTCGAAGGAACATCGATAGGATCGGCGATTGTAGGGATATTGATGGAAGGGTTATCACTTAAATGATCTTTGGAATCGTTGCCGTTCTCCTCCGTAGAGTATGAGATTTGACTTCGATATGTTTTAAAATCCAGCGTGACTATAAAACCCTATCTAATTTCGCAATTCAAATAAACCTGTAGATAAAGTACGGAGACGCGCGTGGACCGAAAAATACTACTTCTTCGCCAAGTCGCGGATCACACTTAGTATTACGGACAAAAAAAGATATTTAAAATGTGATATTCTTCATCTATTTTGATATTACTTACAGTGGTAGCTTGGCTAGGTGACGTCTCCCCTTTCGAGGAATCAGGACCTGAGGACTACCTCCTAGAGTTACTTCGTTCACCCTTATCGTCGGTTTGCCCTTATGCATATTCGCGGTCAAATGAAAATTTGATGGCGAATATATGGCCAAAAGGAGAATTGATTCAATATTATTTTATTTTATTTTTACGACCATTTTTAATTTCTGGAAGCTTGGACTTCTTGAAGTTCCAGTGCTTCTTTTGATCCCGGCACAGATCTCGTAAGGTCAGTGGGATCATGGCAGGATCGCCAAAATGTGACGACGCGGGGTTTCCCAATAGAATTTATCTATTGAATAACAATCACTTATGATTTTCCACTTAAACCAATCACTTAATCCAGAATATCGGTTAATCACTAAATTCCGGGCGTTTGGGCTCCGTAGAACTAAACACATGGTATTGAGTTACAATAGCTTATTTTCGAGACACGGTCGGAGTAGAACTGACGCCCCGAGCCTATGCGTTACATGCAGAGGGCTCGCTTAAGGTCTAGTTTGAGGGTAGTGATGAGACAAAGGCCCATCTAAAATAGTTTAAAGGCGGTGAGGCAAAGGCTCGTCTCACAGACCCGTCTCCCAGTGAACTAGCTCTCAGTGCTGGTTGAGCGCGCTATTAGTTGGAAGTCCCCACTCTGCTCGATGGAGAGGGGTCCTTCTATCGCTTGCTTCGTGCGGTATTCGCAGCGAGAAAAATGACTTTCTAACGGGTGATATTACCCGTATAAATAAATTTTTAGCCTAACGAAAGTTCATTCATTAAGAACAAAAATTATCTTGGTAGGTAAAACAAAAATGTTATGGTGTAAAGCCATGAGATACCCTACAATACCCCTCTAAATGAATAAATTTTTAGCGTGGTGGAAAGTTTATTCAGTTTGAGGCATTTCAAGGCTCAAGTGTCTTTCTTATGGCTTTCTTTTTAGTTATTTTTTTTCTTCTTTATATACCCTCTTTTGAAAGACCTTTGTTTCTTATATATAATATAAGGTAGCTACCTAAAGTTACTTATTATATAATGGATGTATGTGTGCCTATGAAAATTTTAAAGCGCTTACATTGAGAGTATTGTTCATAACAGTACTGGATTCGGATTGCTTACTCAGACACTGGCATGGGTACTGGGTTCATCCCCTCTATTGATGAAGAGTTGCAAATCTTGCGTGTGATATTGTCCCTTGTCTGTCTGAGTGATGGGATCGTGAAGAATATACGTTCCGGGGTGAACGTCCGATTTAATTATGAAAGGGCTTTCAGAAATCTGCATAAACTTGGCTATCTTTTTTTTTCCTTGTTGGATTGATTGAGCAACTTGTTGCGCACAAGATCGCCTTTCTTCAAATTCACAAGTTTATATGTTCTTTTGAACCTTTCAGTTCTTTCTTTTTCCTTTTCAGAGGATTTGTTCTCGTACTAACTCTATCTTCCGATCATATGGGATGTCTGGGGGTTTAGCGGGTAGTTTAAGCCATTTTCTCCAGAAACGGTAAGGTCTGGTTTTGCAGTGGATTCCGATAGGGGTAAATTCAGTAGTTTCATGATGAGTCTCGTTCATACAGGATTCTATGGTTTTTACCCATTTCCACCATGAGTTGGATGTTCACTCGTTTTAAACCATCTATCCAATTTTTTGAGGTGAATTGGGTCCCGTGATCACAGATGATTTTCTCAGGTTTCCCAAATTTGGGGATATAATCCTCACAAATTTTGAATAGAGCATTTTTGGTTGTTGCTCTTCTCATGGGATACAGCTTAATGCATTTACTGAAGGTGTCGATTGTTGAAAGAATGTACTTGAATCCTCCCTTGGTTGCAGGCAATGGGCCGTAAAAGTCAATGGATAGTAATTCTCCGGGTTTGGAGGGAGTCACGTTTCTCATTTCAGAGAAACAAGTTTGGTTGGCAACCTTGTTTAATTGACAAGAAGGGTGACTAGAAATTCTTTGCCTTATTACCTTTGCAAACTTGGGGTAATGGAATGTTTCTTTTAAAACGCGAAAGCACTTAAGGGGCCCTATATGACCATATAAGTTACGACACTTGTCGATCATGTACTTTACACTAGCAGGGGTTAAACAAAGTTTTTTTTAAATGTTTATCAACGAAGTATAATACACCATCCTGAATCACATATCTTTTAAAACCCTTTTCACGAGCGTCGTGGAGCTTTTGTTGTAGAGTAGGATCAATGGCTTGTTCCTTGGCGAAGTTTTGAAGGGTTTTGCGGAGATCGGACGAAGGTTTTTTTTTCTAACTGGTACAGAAAAACTCGTCCTTGGTTGACGTCTGAAATCTCATCATCGGAGTTTAAGGGAATTCTGCTCAAAGCATCAGCTACCAAGTTAAATTTACCCTCATAGTATTCGATGTTAAACGCGTAGTCTTGGATAGCTACGATCCAGCTTGTTAATCTGGAGCCTATAAGCTTGCAAGTTTGTAGAAAGATGAGCGCGCGGTGATCAGTCTTGATTGTGAACCGAGTACCATAAATAAATGAACGAAATCCCATCAACGCCCATACTATAGCCAGAAGTTCCTTCTCAGTAGTGAAGTAGTTGATTTCAGGTCCCTTTAGGGTCCTACTAGCGTATGATATTAGTTGATTTCCTTCTTTTGGATCCACTTGGTATAAGACCGCGCCTAGAGGAATATCACTGGCGTCAGTTTGGAGAAAGAAAGGTTTCGTTAAATCGGGGTAATGTAGAAGGATGTGTTCACAGAATAACTCCTTCGAGCATAGGAAAGCCTTTTCCCTATCCGATGTCCATTTCCATATCACCCCTTTCTTTAAAAGTTCCAAAAGTGGAACGATTTCTTTGGCATGATCTTTCAAGAATTTAGAAGAAAAATTGATCAGCCCTAAGAAACCACGCAGGTCCTTAATTTTCTTTGGTTGAGGATATTCTTTTATCGCCCTGACTTTTTCTGGGTCCGGTTCGATTCCCTTGGGTGTCAAAATGTAACCTAGAAATTTTACTCCTTGGCAAAAAAAATTAGATTTCTCAAAGTTGATTCATTCAGGGGACCTTTTTTGACATTTTCAACTAAATTTTTCTCGGGAAGCCATTAGAAAATAGAGAAGTATTAGTGGCGACTGGTTTATAGCGGCGACTACACTAATTCAGTCTGGATCAATCACTTAGCTCCATTTCAAACATTCGGTTCTTCACAGATAGGTAATTCAGTTTAGTAGATGAGTAATTCTAAAAAAAACTCGGTTTTGCGATCTGTGTGGAGGAACTTCTGATTACAAAAAAAAATGGAAAAAATAAAGGCCTCATATACCACTGTGGCAAACGGGATTGCAGAAAGAAGAAGGCTGCAAGGGATGGAACTTTCTTCGATGTCGCCCAGATAAAGATAGAAGTTCTCCTACAAGTGATAGTTTCTTGAATTTTTAAATATTCATACAAAAATATGTAGAACCAGGGACACATATCCTAACAGATATGTGGCGTGGTTGTAGTAATTTGGAGAAATTGGGGTACCAGCACTCAACGGTGCTTGTATCTCGACAATGGGTAATACAGAGGGTTCGCAGTGCAAACCTTGCGTCTTGTTGAACAAGAATGTACGGCCAGCGCTCGACTCGGCCGAACTAATATGTCCCCCGACGGGAGGTCAAGGGGCTGGATGCGAACCCCGTGGTAGCTTTTACCCCATTTTTAGAAATAAAAATACCGAATTCGCTTCAAATTGGACAGGCAGTCCATACACAAGTCACCAAATCTGAGGCACTCAAATATGTTGTTTTTCAAAGGGAATAAGACGACACGTATTTCGCGCGGTTTCTCTGAAAAGGTTCCAAGTAAATTTACTCAAAAACGCCTGGATTTTTCAAGATTCGATCTAATGTAAAAAATGTATTTCATAATAATCTGCCCTCTTACCGCGCCTTAGAGAGAGAGAGAGAGAGAGAGAGAGAGAGAGAGAGAGAGAGAGAGAGCATTTTTTTTGGTCCCAAAAACGAAAATCCATATTTGTTGCCAAAACGACACAAGATACGAAAAAGGTCAAAGGTACTAAATTGTTCCTCTTAAAAAAAGATCTAAAAAAAATCTCTCTTGACACTTTCTTCTATCGATTTAGTTTTCAGATTTTTGCGAAAATATATAAAAAATCCATTGAAACTTATTTTTTCTCGACAATAAAATTTTATGTTATAAAAAAAAGAACATAATTTAACAGTTTAAACAAGTTTTGCATGAAAGTTTTTCCTTTGAAGTTGGCATTTTTAAAATCATCGATACTCTTCACTTTTTCTAACTTACTTCATTATTCTTTTACCAAAACGTTATTAAAACTGTTAAATTAGGTCCTTTTCGGCTGATCATCATACCATAAAATTGTATTATCGAGAAAAAACAAACCTTTAAAGGATTTTATATATATTTTCGGAAAAATCTCGAAAATAGTGCGATAGGAAAAAGTGTCAACAGACATTTCTCTAGAAATTTTTTAGAGCTACAATTTTGTTTGTTTGATTTTTTCGAATATTGTGTCGTTTTGGCAAGAAACGTGAATTTTTGTTTTTCGGACATAAAATTCTCTTTTCTCTGCAAGGCGCGGGCACAGGGCAATTTATCATAGAACATGTTTTTTTCATTGAAACGATTCTTGAAAAATGAAGAGAAAAAAAACCCTGGAGGTTTAAAGTAAATTTACTTGGAATATTTTCAGAGAAACCGCCGCCATGTCATCAGTTTAAAACTTTTTTGATATTGTCCAATAGATTTTGAAAGAAAACCACCAATTCTATTACAATCAATAGAAAAAGATACACAAATACATATATTAGATTTTAAAATATCACACTTTGAACAAAAACATTGAGTATTTTTCGATGATTCGCGTTTTGAGTTTTCAAAATTCAAATACTCATAACTTTATCAACAAATGTTTTTCGACAAAAAATCATTAAGATACGTGTCGTGTTATTCGCATGGAGAAACCACATATTTCAGAGGCAAATGATTCTGTAACTTGAGCATGGACGCCGGCCCGATTTGAAATGAATTTGGCTATAACTGTTCTTTTTGCGTACGTTTAACACTTTGAATCAATTTTACAACCTTTTGAACATTATTTGTATCTTTATGAAATCATCCATTCCATCTCTATTAAAATTTTTACTTTATTACTATCCTATTTTCTTTATTACTTAAAAGCATACGTTACGCCGGTTATGCGAAGAAGCTAGAACGCGGTGCACACTGCACCAAAATAACTGAATAGCTGAATTTGAATAGGAACTAAAAGACATTTGACTTACAAGGGTTGCCCGAAAATAACACAGAGAAGTCTCCCTTGTGTTGAGACCATTTGCCTACTGAGTGCTGACTATGCGCGTGCAACACGCTACGTAAGATGTATGAATATATGTGTGGCCTGTTGTACCTTGCCGGCCGCTTTCACGTGCGCGGCAGTAGAAACTGCTAGTGAACACTAGCAGAGTCGTGGAACCGGTACCTCTAGAGAAAAAGGTTCTGCAGGTACTTTAAGCTGTTGCACTTGGTAGTTTGGAACCCACCTCCCACCACCAAGTAAGTGGGGGGGGGGGTGAAGGAATAGGGAAGAGATACAAGAAAAATGTAAACCCTTAGGGGACACATTAGAAGCTTCCATTCCAAACAAATCAATAACTTTAACATAAATATCTAAATTTTAAAAACTATTCGTGATAACAATTTGAAAGTTTCGGATTTGATTTTCTCGCAAAAAATCCTGTCGGATTCTGCAAAATGGTGAAAATTTAAAAAAAAACTTAACAACCCATCAGTTAAAAAAATAATGTTGTTTATTGTATAACGTAGAGGGTTGCACCGTTAGACTTTTCACCGGCGCACTATAGGCGGTTTTGTCGAATTTTGCTCAAAATCGTGGAAATTTTGATAGAAATTACCTAAAAGGATAAATGTTTTTAAATTTTAGATAAATCCTTAACAAATATCGGAAAAATATAGAGAAAGTGTAAAAAATCAATTTTGACCTTGAAAGTCTACGTTCAAGTTAATCTTTTTTTTTTTATTTCTTTTATCGAATACTACGGGCGTATAGATATCATGTTTTATGTTATGCTTGCTAATTCCAAATCCGGCCTGTAAATTAATGTAGAGCTTCAGGATTCTGAGAAAAATGTTATTGTATCTGCTATTTTAATCCTTGAAGGAATGCATTATTTCTATTGAAGCAAATTTCATCATTCGGAGCATTCAAAGGTTTCTGGGCTCGCTGATTTCAAATCCGAAGTAAAAATGTCAAATTTCAAAATGGCGCATCCAATATGGCGGAACAGTTGTGAAAATTGAACTGATTTGGTTAGAATTTGTTACTGGGGTGTCTTACGAGTAGCTGATTCAAAATCCGTACTCAAAATGTCAAAATTCAAAATGGAGAATCCAATATGGTGGATCATAATTGTAAAAAAAAACGATTTGACTAAAAATTGCTGCACAGGTGTTTTTCGAGTATTATGGGTATTTTTTTCTGAAAGTCGTTAGATAAAAAATCATTCAACTTGAAAAGAAAATTTGTTGTAAGTTAAGTTAGATTACAAAAGCAAGTATTGTTTGTAGTTTCAATACACATACACACACTCATTTGAGCATAGCGTAACCAAGTTCATGTGACGTGCATAGCACGCCACATTAGATTCGTCATTTTGAACTCAGAAATTTTGAGTTCGGATTTGAAATTAACGACTCGAAATACCTCCAAGTAACAATTTTTAGTGAAATCGATTTAATTTCACAATTACGGTCTACCACATTGGATTCGCCATTTTGAATTTTGATATTTTTAATTCGGAATTGAAATCAGTCACCCTAGTAGCCCTTAAATACTCCGAATGATGAAATTTGCTTTGATGAAAATAATGCATTCCGTTAAGGATGAAAATAGCAGCTTCCATCGTCTTTTTCTCACAATCATGAAACACTACATTAATTTACTGGCCGGATTTGGAATATAATTTAACTGTAATCTATTTCAATTTCCGAGTTCATTTTGAACTAGTTTCAGTTAGGATTTTTCACTACTATAATCCACTCGGATTGCCGAGTTCGTTTTGAATTGGTCTCACTTTGGAATTCGGAATTCAACTCAATTCGGTTTTATTTGTACGTTATCAACTGTAATCTATTCGGATTTTCGAGTTCATATTGAATTGGTCTTTATTCGGATTTCCAAATTAATCTCTTCAAATCCTTAACTATGTTCCTTAGATCAGGCCTTAGATCAGGCCTGCACAGAGAGGGAAAATCGACTCAAAGGCCACATGTTTGAGTTCCACCACCACTTCCCTCTGCTCAGCTCCAGAGGCTTGGGGGTGATGGTCGCTCTTTTGAAGTTAAATGAGTAAAGGTCAGTGGAGATCGAAAAATCCCATCTGAAAAATGAGCAATTTCGACGAGATTTCCCCTCCCTGCGCAGGCCTGCCTTAGATCACGTCGGCGGCGCAACCGTCTAGTATAATAAAAAATTATCTTAAACTAATATTATTTTGTTAAATGTAGGAATTGCAAAGTTTCTACATTACTCGAAGGCTGAATTGGTAAAATTTTGTTTTTCAATAAAAGGCCTTTGTAGGAATTTCTGTCAGCTAATCATAAATAACATAAAAAAAGAAAATCTTTTGCTCATGTTTGCAGGCTAAGGAGAAGCCAGGAAACATCGTACAAGTAGATGACGCAATTCCATTTCTTCAATTAACTCGTGGATCGGATTTATCTGGTGGTGCAGGAGACGTCTTTGAACAAAGTTTAAGCGCTGCAGTGGCAGGAAAGCCTGGCGGAGGTGGCGAAGTTTCTATCCCCAGCGCCCTTAGCAAAGTAACCCAGCTCACGGGTTTTTCAGATCCCGTTTATGCCGAGGCTCTTGTACATGTGAACCAATATGATATCGTTCTTGATGTTCTAATCGTTAATCAGAGTGAAGATACTCTGCAAAACTGCACTCTGGAATTGGCCACGATGGGTGACCTGAAACTTGTAGAAAGACCTCAACCAATTGTGCTTGCTCCTCGAGATTTTGCGAGCATCAAAGCTAACGTTAAGGTTGCCTCCACAGAAAATGGCATCGTTTTTGGAAATATTGGTATGAGACTTTAATAATTAATTTTCTTTTTTCTTTTTCAGTGATATTAAAACCTTTGTTCAATATTTTATTAAACTGTTGCATCACGGATCTATTTCATTAACAATAATAGTTCAAAAAATTGGTGTATTATGCTTATTAATTTGTTCTGTCCAGGAAATTACAACCAATTACAAAAATTGGTTCAAATTCTGATAGAACATTAAATATTCTATCATACAATTTTTTGACTTAATAAATACTTTAAATAGTTCAATTATTTATTGTTTTGAGTTCACATTTTAATCCTTTCAGTTGCACAATTTAAAAACAATAAAAAGGTTTTCAGAAGTCATGATAATAATAAGTGACATAATGTTATTGTTCTTGATCACATTAGTGATCGCCTCAAAGGGACAGGTGATTGTGCAATTTGCATGTGTATTTTGCTCATTGAAATAATTGCTTAGACTAACGATTTCTAAAAAATTGTCAGGCTTTTATGACACATATTAAACTTCGTTGTATGGAATTGTTTTATTTATAGTGTAATATTATATTTTTCTTCAATAAGTGATTTTCCTTCGGCACTGCACTTCAAGATCAGCTCAACTCAGTTAATTTGCTAGAGTGCCACGTCAGTCTTTACCATAAAGGCATACACTGATTTGCAGATGTCATAACAGTCTTCTAGTTCGGGAAAATAATCCCCCAGATATTCGTTTCTAAGGCACGCCAGTGGATCACATTCATAAAGTATGTGATGAGCTGTCTTCTCACGAAAATCACACTTTCTACAACGAGGGTTGTCTACAATCCTCATGTTGGTCAAGTCTAGTAAACATCCCTTTCTCCCTTCATCATGCCATTCTTCCCTTGTAGGTTTCATGATTGCGTCACTAAGCTGGTCATCATGAGGATTTTTTCGCTTCTTATCTGTATACACTTTAGTATAGTTTTGTGACTTTTTGATATTTGATTTCGCTTGAGTACGCATTTGTATTAATTATCTATTCCAGCAATTTGCATTACTATCTAAAAATTCCTCTATGTTATCAATTATCTTCCCGCTTTGAGAGACTCCAAAAACTAAACAGTTCGGATTTTCGTGGGTCGTCTTATGCACCTCATTGTTGAAGGCGTACTCGATTTCATACTGATGTGCAAGTGGATCCGGTACTAGATCTTCATTATCCCTAGCACTTATACCTTCAGCTTCAATCAGCTCGTCGTTATCCACACCTTCCAGCGAAATTTCATCGATAGGAGGCTGCTGTTCTACCTCTATTTTTGTGGTAGCTATTTCAACAACCGAAAGCATTTTGTAGTTAATTATTGAACATTTTGAGTCTGCTAGATTCTGTTTATTTATTATTATTTTATTGTGTTTACACTTTATCTCGGGTGATACCGGTTTTTTCGTCATCAGCCATGGACTAAGTCCTGTGCCCTATGAGTTGAAGATTGAATTCAATAAAATGTTTTAAATCTCTTGCGACGATGTTTGTTGGAGATAATAATTATCGTCTCTGGATGCTTTTTTAGAACTACCATATACCACTCCCTAAGGTTTCAGTCGCATACTTCCTGATGGTCCTGAAGGTGCATTTTGCGCGCACAATGCCTGTAGCTGAAATCACAATAGTATGAATAGATGCATGTTTCACATTCCTCCGTATTGTCTTTATTTCATGCCTCAGCTCGCTATACTTACTGATCTTGGTTGTATAGGTCATCTGCAAGTTCGGTTAAGTGAATAAGCGATGTCGATGATATAGACTCTTCTACCTTTTTTCTCACGCATCATGATGTCATGTCGATTATCTCGGATTTAATTATGCGTCTGGATATTATATCTATATAAAGACATCCATTCTGTTAAGAGTCCTCGGTTTAGGGCATGTTATTGATGTGTAATGCCCGCCACATCATTAATTCCGTGCGTGTACTCTCTTTGAGCCATAATGTGACAACCATCCGACAACCCTGCCCTGAATCGCAATGATGAATCCTTCCGTTTCTGGAAACAGTACGCCCTTTTTCAGCCAAATATTGGATGCCTCATTATGCACTTATGTAGATTTAACCTCTTGGGGTGCTTGCCGTGGATAGCTTTTTGTCTACATTCTGTTTCTAATTCCTTTATGGTTTCTGCACTAATATTTAAGGCCTTTGATAACTCCCATACCCCCTCTATGCCGTGGTAGGACTACCATTTCAATCGCCGAATTACTGTCGTGTACTCGATTCCTTGTCATTTCAACGCAGATGGTTCTGTTTATCCTTTCAGGGTCGGTGTTAGCCGTGATCTTGTTTGTCGAGTTGAGAGAACTGTTCAGAACCGATCTGAGTCTTGTATTTAAGGCAGTCAGTAGGCTTTTCTTAACTATCGTATGCTGAATACCCTTAGATTCAAGAATACCCAGATATTTATTTGACTCACCTTCAGCCATTGCCTCGATGTGATTCTCTAGCTCTGCGGTCGCTATTTCTTCTCTGATTAAATGCAGTGGTCTGTTTTTATCTAGTCCAATTCTGGTTTGAACTAACGTATAGTTTCAGATCATCCATGTATAGAAGATGGGTCAGTTGATGACCGTCCTCGGTATTATGTACTTTGAACCCATCAGGCATTCTATTTAGTGTTTAGCTGTATGAATTCAACGCTAAACAGAACCATAATGCACTAAAGGAGTCTCCTTGCAAGTTACATGTCGTAATGCGTATTCATATAATTATCCTTGGTTGCCCATGATAAAAATACTTGATTCTCGTTCCCCAAAGCACAAATCGCACGACTTAAGAAGTCGATGATACGTGGGAAGATCTTGTAAACTTTGTAAACTTCGAACAAATAGTCATGTGGTACGGAAGGCAACGCTTGTTTGTAGTCAATATAAGCAATGTGCAAGTTTCTTTGAAATTTTCTACCTTGCGTCATGACCACAGCGGCAATAGTGACTAAGGCTTTACTGCCCGGCGAGTTTTTGCAACATCCTTTTTGTTCATTTGTTAGGATTTTATTCTCGTCACAATAAGAGTAATCTTTATCTCCATTTACAGCTGTAATGCACATATAAATCGTTGGCAAAGAGGCTATTTGTCGAAATTCATTTGGAATTTTGGCATCTGCTTTTTTAGGCAACATTTACGTGGTACTTCTGAGTATAAACTCTGGCATCCGTTCTGGATGTTCGGTGATCTTCTGAAAACACTTTGCCAACGAAGGATATACACTCGTGAGGTACTCGTACCAGATATTGTTCACCGTGTCCGGAACTGGAGCTCGTCAGTGGGTTGACCTTTTCAAAACCACTGGAACGTTTGAGACAGTGATGTTAGCAGACTCTTTCTCTCTCTATTTGGAATCACGCAGCGCCTAAATTGTGTTTGTTTTTCCTCAAACACCTGTCTAGTAGTCAGCCATGTCTTCCAATTGAGGAACTTTTATGTCTTGCTGTTTATTTTGGTTTACACTCAGTTCATGGTAGAACCTTCTTTCATCTACCTGAAATGTTAGATTTTCCTGCCTTCTGGCATTACTCTTCTTGGCATATTTTTGGCACGCAAGTATGGCTTTAAGGTTACGAACCAGTGATAGTTTCGCACCTCCGAGAGCAACTATCACAAGGACAAATACTCGTACCGAATATTTTGGGTACAGTCGTTGTAGCTCCCTTTTAAGGTCTTGATACCTTTCCTCCTTTTCTTTTTCCTTGGCAGTGATGTTGTATTCAGAAGGAGCCGAGAATTCGATCACGAATATATTTCGTTTCTCGAAGTCTTGGAGAACAATGCCAGGTCTCGAGTCTGCAACGGAGACTGCTGTCCGAAAATCGTAGTTCCAAAAAAATTTGGCACTTCTTGTTTTGGACAATTGATTCGATCTCCCTTTGAGCGTTCGGTAGGGCAGGGTCGCTGCCAACACCGTAAGAGCGACAAAGATAATAAATAAATAATAAAGCACTCTCAAGGCCGCATTGTGTCTGTAGATATAAGTCATTCCTGCGTCGGTGGGACACCCCGAAATTATGTTTTGTAGGTACTCAGCGTGTATATGACACGCTCTGCACCTATCGCTTGGAACTTCTTGACCTGGAATGCGGTTACGATATGCTAAGGTGGGAAGGACACTTTCCTGGCATGCGAAAATAAAACCCTTTACACCTGAATTAAGTCCTGATGATTTAAGAAAAGCAAAAGTTTGCTGCTTCGACAAGGACCGTTTTTCTACATTCCTGTGAAAATTTCCCTCTATTTTCTTGTCGAATAGATCTTGATGGAATTTTTCAAATTCTGCTTCCTTTACTTCGGGTTTTAGAAGTGACGCATCTAGATGCAGTAACTCACTTGACTCACTCCTGGCGTTAAAATTCAGACCGAGGGTCTCAGCTGCCTGCTCCGCGGCTTTGTAAATAAACGCTCCTTTGCCAACCATCTTGTGATTCCTCACCATTTTTAGGAGAGGATCTTTTTCATTTGCAACGATGTAAGCTGTACTCGAAACAATTCGGTTATGAAGACACTGGAGATTCAGAAGTCCGCGTCCGCCTTGACGGCGTGAAATGT
>JAABKJ010005741.1:0-22704 GCA_011634705.1 Andricus grossulariae | reverse complement strand
TTTATTATCCCAAATTTTCAACTCGATGTGGCTATTCGTGTGAAAATAAGTTTACAAATAAAAAAAGTGTCGGTAAGCTAGGAAGCCAGTCACGTGACCCACTCGTCACATGGCCTTAAGAGAATTTATTTTCCTATTTTTGTGAGAAATTTCTTTATTTATTTGCTGTCAGCGATCACCTTTAAAGCTAAAAAATTATCAAATGAATCGTTTTGAAAATATTTGAAATTGGTATCATAAAAACATTCTCTTTCAAACCGTATTGTTCTCTAAGGCCTGAAATTTCTATTTATGAATCTTGAAAAATGAATAAAAACCTTGTAAAAAAGCGGATAGAGCAGAAAATTGGGTCAAAATTCTCGATTTTAGGTGTTTCAGGGGATCTCTCGGATTTAAGGATAAAAAAGAGGGAAATAGATCAAAATATAATGATAATATCAATATAATATAGATACACTTTTATATGATATGAAATATGAGAAAATATTCTTGGAATTCGAAATTGCAATTACCTAATACAATCGGACCTTGAGTTAAAGTAAGGTTTAGCTTAACATGATGTACGTGAGATAACTCGTGCGTTTCCTAAAAAGGTACTTCATTTGCACTATTTCTGTCCCAGAAAGAAAAATATTGCCGAGGGCAGTTCATAAGACAACCCTAACCACGTTTACCGGAATGTAACCGGCTGTAATAACTTCCTTGAAAAGAAAGTGAGAGAAAAAAAAAGAAAGGGAGTCGTAAAAGAGAAAGACAGCAAGGGGTTGAGATAGCGACGAAGGGTGGCTCATTTTGAAAACACTAAATCAGCTTGGGGTTTAATACTTTGTTCGAGTTTAGTCGCGTAGGTACTTTATACGTGGAGTGAAGATTTATATTTGCACAGAATATATATTTTCTGACTTGAGAAGATAATAAACTCAGAAACCGCATAAGTTCAATAGTTTAATTGTGAGTAAAAAAGAGGATTAAAAGGGGATTTCAGTTATCATTAAAAGTTTTTATTATTTTATTATCGTCTTCTTAGGCTGGTCCACTCAAGTCCACTTAAGCTAAAGTATCATTTGAGGCCTTTAACATGAATACATGTACCGTCAGATAACTCCACTTTACCGGTTCCTCACCAGTTTTGGGTAAGTTACTTTTTTTTGAGTAAATATTTAAAGTTATGTCACTTAGCGGAAAAAGGTAACTAGTTAAAATAAATTCAAGTTACCTAAAAAGTTACTTTTGTCACTTCCTTAATTTTATAGTTTAAAAATCAGAATAACTAAGATGATAATTCATAAGAACATAATTAGAAAATACATTCTAATTTACTTTAGTTGATTTTCGACAAAATTTGGACTTTCCACCAAAATACTTAAATTTTAAACAAAATACATGCATTTTCTACTAAATGATTGAATTTTTAAACCAAAAATATTAATTTTCTCCAAAAAAGATCATTTTCAACCAAATAGTTGAATTTTCTAGCATTTTCAAATCAAAGAGAGGATTTTTCAACAAAAGAGTCCAATGGTCAACAAAAAACTTAATTTTTAATCAAATAGTTGAATTTTCTAGCATTTTCAATCCAAAAAGACGATTCTTACACAAAACAGTTAAATTTCCGACAAAAAAGTTGATTTTGAACCAAATTCGGACTTTCTACCAAAATACATAAAATACATTAATAAAATAAAATACATTAATACATGAATTTTCTACTAAATATTTGAATTTTTATACCAAAAATATTAATTTTCATCGAAAAAGTTCATTTTTGACAAAATAGTTGAATTTTCTACCATTTTCAAAACAAAAAGACTAATTTCTAACAAAACAGGTGAGTTTTCTACCATTTTGATACCAAAAAGACGAATTCTTATAAAAACAGTCAAACGGCCACAAAAAAGTTATATTTTAACCAAATAGTTGAATTTTCTAGCATTTTCAAACCAAAAAGACGATTTTTCTACCAAGGAGTTAAATTTCCGACAAAAAAGTTAATTTGACCAATTTCGGACTTTCTACCAAAATACTTAAGTTTTTAACAAAATACACGAATTGTCAATAAAATGGTTTAATTTTCATACCGAAAATATTAATTTTCAACAAAAAAAGTTAATTTTTAATCACATACTTGAATTTTCTACCATTTTCAAACCAAAACACGAATTTTCATAAAAACAGTTAAATTTCCAACCAAAATGTTATTTTCAACTAAATAATTGAATTTTCTACCATTTTGAAGCCAAGAAGACGAATTTTTATAAAAACAGTCCAATTTTCAACAAAAAACTTAATTTTTAACCAAATATTTACATTTTCTAACATTTTCAAACGAAAAAGACAAGTTTTCTATAAAAGAGTTAAATTTCCGACAAAAAAATTAATTTTCCACCAAATTGGTAATTTGTACCAAAACACTTAAGTTTTTAACAAAATACATGAATTTTCGTACAAATGGTTGAATTTTTATACCAAAAATATTAATTTATTTCAAAAAAGTAAAGTTTTAACCAAATAGTTGAATTTTCTACCATTTTCAAATAAAAAAGAGTAATTTCTAACAAAACAGTTGAATTTTCTACCACTTTGAAGCCAAAAAGACGAATTTTGATCAAAGCAGTCAAATTGTCAATAAAAAAAATTTAATTTTTAACCAAATAGTTGAATTTTCTAGCATTTTCAAACCAGAAAGACGATTTTTCTACAAAAGAGTTAAATTTTCGACAAAAAAGTTAATTTTTGACCACATTCAGACTTACTACCAAAATACTTAAATTTTTAACAAAATACATACATTTTCTACCAAATGGTTGAATTTTCATACAAATTTTCGACCAAATTTGGACTTTCTACCAAAATTCTTAAATTTTAAACAAAACACATGCATTTTCTATCAAATAATTGAGTTTTTATACCAAAACATTAATTTGCATCAAAAAAGTAAGTTTTCAACTAAATAGTTGAATTTTCTAGCATTTTCAAAACAAAACGACGATTTTTCTATAAAAGAGTTAAATTTCCAACAAAAGAATTAATTTTCGACCAAATTCGAACTTTCTACCAAAATACTTGAACTTTTGACAAAATATCTGAATTTTCAACAAAATGGTTTAATTTTCATACCAAAAATATTAATTTTCAAAGAAAAAGTTAATTTTCTACCATTTTCAAACCAAAAAGTCGAATTTTCATCAAAACAGTTACATTTTCAACAAAAAACATAATTTTTGACCAAATAGTTGAATTTTCTAGCATTTTCAAACCAAAAAAGCGAGTTTTCTACAAAAGAGTTAAATTGCCGACAAAAAGTTAATTTTTGACGAAATTCGCACTGTCTACCAAGATACTTAAATTTTACAAATTACATCAATTTTCTACCAAATGGTTGAATTTTCATACCAAAAACATGAATTTTCATCAAAAAGGTAAATTTTCAACTCAATAGTTCAGTTTTCTAGCACCAAAAAAACGATTTTTCTACAAAAGAGTTAAATTTCCAACAAAAAAGTTAATTTTTGACCACATTCGGACTTACTGCCAAAATACTTAAATTTTTAAGAAAATACATGAATTTTCTACCAAATGGTTGAATTTTTATACCAAAAACATCAATTTTCATCAAAATCGGTCAATTTCCAACAAAAAAGGTAATTTTCAACCAAATAGTTAAATTTTCTAGCAAAATATTCGAATTTTCCACCCTAAAAAAAGAGGGAATTTGAAAGAAAATAGTTAAATTTTCAACAAACATGTTCGTTATTTTTCAACCAACTAGTTAAACTTTCTACCAAAATAGTTGAATTCACAGTTGAGTTCAACCAAAAAAGACAAATTTCCAACAAAATAGCTGGATCCTCAACCAAATCAAGGTAATTTTCCATTGAAATAGTTGAATTATAAATAAAAAAAAGAGATATTTTCATCAAAACACATAAATTTTGAAAAGGAAAAACCGAATTTTGAACAACGAAATAAGAAAAAATATCTTTTAAACTTTCAAATTTTCAAACTTCTAAATTTTCAAACCAAAAAGATGATTTTTTCATAAGAAAGTTACTTTTCAACCAAAACAAAATAGTTGAATTTTTGAAACAATGCATGCATTTTAAATCAAAACAGATGAATTCTTAACAAAAAATATAATAGTTGATATAATTTCAATCAAGAAAAATATATTAATTTGAAATAAAACACAGTTAAATTCAACTAAAAAGACGAATTTTCAACAAAAGAGCTGAATCGTCAACAAAATCAGAATAATATTTTGTAAAAATAGTTGAATTTTCAACCAAAATAATTTATATTTTTTTACCAAAAAAGATCAATTCTAAAACGAAAAAGTCGCATTTTGAAACCAGAAAAAATGTCTGCTGAATGGTTGCATTTTGAAGCCAAGAAGACGAATTTTTCAAGAAACAGTTGTATTTTCAAATGAAAAATATGAATTTTTAACAAAAAATATTACTTTTCATAGTTGAATTGAAAAAAAAAATGAATTTGCAAAAAAAATCTGAATCCTTAACTATAAGAGATTAATTTTCTACCTATAACAGACCCATAAACCTTTCTTAACAGGAGATAATATACAAATAACAAACATAATTGAAAAAAAAATTATTGTTGATTGTTATTTATATTAATTTTTAGTTTATTTTTAGCTATCTTCTCTTGGATAATTACCAGAAAGTGGCGGCTTCCTTCTGAAATTGCTAACTTTTCTTTGACTTTTTAATTACGATCAAGTAATAAATAAACATCAGAGAAAATATTTTTTTAATATTTATTAATAATATTTATTATATGTTCCTAACTAAAAAGTCAAAGAAAAGCTGAACATTTCAGGAAACCCCACAACTTTCGAGCATTACTCTAAGAGAAGATAGTGATAATAATAAATTGTTTAAACAATTATGTTTGTTAAATTGCAATAATTATTATCTTACTAAGCGGAATGTGGTCAAAAAGTCAAGAATAACAATGATAACATTTATTTTTTTTATTCTGACTGAAAAATCATTCTTGGTTTAAAATGTATCTTTTTTATTTGAAAATTCTTTTCTGTGATCGAAAATTTTAGTTCCTTCTGAAAAGTTGCTTTTTTCTGATGAAAATTAATTTTTTTAACTGAAAATTGAAACTTTTCATTTTTAGTTGAAAATTTACCTCTTTTAGTTAAAAATTAAACTATTTGATTTTTGACTTGAAATACAAATATTTTTTGGTTGAAATAATCTGATATAATATTTTTCGTCGAGAATTCATCTTTTTTAGTTAAAAATTCTACTACTTGGTTGAAAGTTGAACTACTTTGTTAAAAATTAATTTTCTTGTTGAATATTCGCCTCTTTCATCGAAAATTCAATAATTTGGTGGAAATTTGTTTTCTTTCTTGACTGAAAAATATTTGTTGATTCAAAAGTCAACTATTTTAAATTGATTTAATTATCTTCCACGTTTATTTTATCGACTGAATTGTTAGCGATTTTTTCGCTGTCGACGATTTCCTTCGAATTTGTAAGATTAGGAAATAAATCGTATAGGAAATATTGGAAATTGACACAATAAAAAAATTAAAAGAATCTGTTTTAAAGCTCCTTATTTTCTGCCAATTTAAATTAAAACCTTATAAAAAGGGGGAAATTGGGTCAAAATTCTCGTTGTTGAGTATTTTAGGGGATTTTTTAAATTGTAAGAGAAAAAGAGTATCAGGTAAAAAACGGGATTTCAGAAATGATCGCAGTCCGGTGAAATTAAAGTAGAAAAAGATTGTGATGAAATTTCTCTCTAACCTGAGTAAAACATCCAGATTAATTTATTTATTGTTTGCACTTTTTTGTACCCTCCGCGGGTTTCAGAATGATTAAATTTCATTTTCCCCTCGATCCCATACAAATTCTAATTCCTCGTTCCCGGGGCAATATGCATGCAGGGAACAAAGTAAGAATAAAACTGGAAACTAAGGCAAGGATCAAATTAAATTAGCCTATTAATTTGATGAAGAAAATTTTTTGGACTCAAAAATGCTCTTAAAACAGGGAAAATATGCTGATTTTTCACGAAAATAGGAAAATATTAGGGGAATACATTTTTCAAAATAAAATAATGCATAGGTATCATATTGAATTTAGTATAAAACTATTAAGATTTCAACTCTAAACATATTGATTTTTCAACAAATAAGTTGAAATTACAACCAAAAAATATTAATTTACAACCAACAAAGATGAGTTTTGAATAAAAACAAAAACAAAAGATTAAACGTCAACCAATTGTTGTATCTTCAACCAAAAAAGATTTCAATTCAAACCAAAAATAGTTGAATAAAAAATTTGCATTTTCTACCAAATAGTTGAACTTTGAAGCAAAAGGGATGAAATTGTCAATAAAATAATTAATTTTTTAACCTGGAAGGTGAATTTTTAACCAATTGGTTGAATTGTTGAACAAAAAATATTCAACTGGACCAACATTTTCAATTAAACAGTTGCATTTACAACCAAGTAGTTGAACTTCAAAGCAAAAGGGACGAATTTTCAACAAAATTATTAAATTTTTTTATAAAATATTTACACTTTCAACATTATAGTCGGATTTTGAACAAAAATTATGAATCATCAACGAAAAAATGATTTTTTAACGAAGAAATTAAATTTTCAACTATGTTGTTGAATTTCCAATCTAAAAAGAGTAATTCTCAACGGAAAATATAATAGTTGATATTTTAACCGACAATTTTTTTGTTTATTTCAACTCAGGCCAAAAGAGACGAATTTTTAACAAAAGTGTTGAATTCACAAACAAAACAGAATCAATTTTAAACAAAAAGTTGCAATTATAACAAAAAATATCAAGTTTCTAACAAAATTGATGAATTTTCAACCAGGCACGATTTTTCATCCAGGAGAAAAACATCTGAACAAAATATTTGAATTTTTAAGCCAAAAAACTTATTCTACAGTAAACGGTTGCATTTTTTACCATTAAATATGAATATTTTACAAAAAGTTAACTTTCAGCCAATTAGGTAAATTTTAAACTAAAAACGATCAATTTCTAATCTAAAATAAAATAATTGAAATTGCAGTTTAAAAAGGTGATTTTCAACAAACAAAAAAACAAATTTTCAATAAAATAGTTAAATTTGCAACGAAAGAGATGGATCTTCAACTAATAAAATGTGTTTTTAACGAAGTATTTCAAATTTAAAAAAAGTGGTTGAATTTTCAATACAGAAGAATAATTTTTTACTAAAGGAGATGATTTAACGACGAAACAAATATATTTTCAACAAAATAGTTGTATTTTCATCTAGAAAAAAATCATATTTTACCAAAAATGGAATAGTTAAATATTCAATTATATTAATTAATTTTTATTAAAAAAACTAAGTTTCAAAATAATAGTTCAATTGTTAACTATATATATGGATCTTGAACTGATAGAATACATTTTTAACAAACTTGTTCAACTTTGAATCTAACAATTACATTTTTGACCAGAAAAATGAATTTTTAAGAAAGTAGTTCAGCTTTCGACAAAGTAAATGAATTTTTGTTAAAAAAGAGATCAATTTTTAACCAAGTAGTTAAATTTTCAACGAAAAAGTTAAATATTCCACTATGAAGATTGATGTTATACCAAAAAGACGAATTTTTAATAAATCACCTGAATTTTCTACAAAACAGTTGAATTTTCAACCAAAACACATTAATTCCTAACGAAACATGTAATAGTTGAATTTATAACCAAAAAAGATTTTAATTTGAAATCAAAACAGTTATATTCAACCAGAAAAGACGAATTTTCAACAAAAAATGGAATAGTTGAATATTCAGTAAAAAAAAAATTAATCATATAATGTTGTTTAGAAACATATTTCTCTCATTTCAACTCCTTTTGTGCAATTGTGTTACACAAATTGATTAACTTGAGTATATGTTCTTAAAACATTTTTTTAAGATACTTCTTTTCAAGCCTTCTTTTGCAATTTTGTTACACAATTTGAATTTTTTAAGTTTATGTTTTTTTAATGTACTTAAAATTAAAAAAAATTAATTTGGAACCACAAACGATAAATTTTCGATCAAAAATGGAAGAGTTAAATTTCAAGTTAGAAAAATTAACTTTCAACCTGAAAATAAAAAATGTATTTTCAACAAAATAGTTCAATCTTCAGCTTATAAAATGATTTCTTCAGAAAGTAGTAGAACTTTCACCTAAGTAGTTGAATTTCAAAAAAAAAAAGATCAATTTTCAACCAAAAACGAAATCGTTGAATTTTTAACTAAAAACGATCGACTTACAGCTAAAAATGGAGAATTGAAATTTTTAGTTGAGAAAAGTAATTTTCAACAATAACAAAGACGAATTTTTAACAAACTATTAAAATTATTAACCAAAAAAGGAATATTTATCAAAGTAGTGCAATTGTCAAACAATAGTTAAATTTTTAACAAAAAAGATTAATTTTCCACTACAAAGACTGATGTTTCACCAAAAAAAGAATTTTAAACATAATTTCTAAACTTTCAACAACATTGTTGAATTTCGAAGCCAAAAAGACAAAATATCAACAAAACAGTTGAATTTTCAATTAAAAAAATACGAATTTTCAACAAAATAATTGAATCCTCAAGTCAAATAGATTAATTTTTAACTAAACAAATGCATTTTCAACTAGAAATGATAAATTTTAAACGAGAAATGAAAAAGTTAAAATGTCAGGTAAAAAGTTAATTTTCAGCCAAAAGTAAAAAGAATTTTCAACAAAATTGTTCAATTTTCAGCCAAATAGATGAATCTTTAACCAGAAACAAATGGAATAGTTAATTTTCAGTTTTGAAGAGTAATTTTCAACAACAATAAAAAACGAATTTTCGACAAAATAGTTCAATTATTAGCAAAAAAAATCAATTTTTATCAAATTAGTGCAATTGTTTACCAATAGTTGAATTTTCGATCGAGAAAGATGACTTTCTAACAAAATAATATTTCTAGCATTATTCTGAGGGAATATGGTTATAAATAATAATAATGAATTGTTGAAAGAATTATTTCTGATAAATATAGTTATTGCCTCGCTCTAACTGAAAAGTAGAAAATAAATGGAAAAATTCGGAAAAACTGCGAATTTCAAGCAATTATCTGAGATAAGATAATTATGAACAATAATTAATTGGTTAAACAATTATATCCGTTAGCTTGCATTAATTATTACCTCACTAAGTAAAAAGTTGGAGAAAGTTAATATTTCAGTAAAACCCACAACTTTTTAGCATTATTCGAAGAGAGTATGATTAAAAATAACAATAAATTGTTTAAACAATTATCATTGTTAACTTGATTTAATTATAACCTCTCTATAATTGAAAAGTGGAAAAAAGGTGGAAAATTTCAGAAAAAATACTACTTTCTAGCACTGTTCTAAGTATATTGTTATAAATAATAATGATTAATTGTTGAAACAATTATGTTTGTTAAATGATTCTTGCTTAGCGCTAACTCAAAAGTTGGAATCAAGTTGAAAAAATCGAAAAAACGTGTCTTTCAAAGTCTATTCTAAGAGAAAATTACTAAAAACAATAATAAATTGTTTAAAGAATTTATGCAAACATCTAATTATTGATAAAAAGTAGTATTTTATGTATTAGAAACAACATGTATTTAAAAAACTAAAAAAAAAATCATAATTACCTCCGCAAATTCGCAAAGCCTAATTTTTCAATTATTTGGTTTTTTGGGACCCTATAAAATAGACTTATGGGGTCGATATTTAATGAGTAATCATTTATTTTTATTCTATAGATAATTGATAACAAAAATGTTGAGTTTAAAATCGATTCAGCTAATATTGATGATTCTGAATAAAATTTATAAAAATGTATTTTTTACGGGAAATACGTGTTAAGCTTCATAGGGATTGCGGAACCTCGAAATATAATTTAAAAAAATATATATATATTTTTTTGTGTATTCGGAAAAGTGCGGAGGCGATTTGCATGAATTTTCGAGGAAAAAAAAATATGTCAATACATTTTTGGACCACCCTAGTGCAGGGGAAACCTCCCTACAGTGAATAGTTTAACCTACAGTGGATAATCATTAATTAAAAATATTAATGTACGTGAAATAATCAATTTAATGAATAGTTAGGTCACTATACATGTTAATGAATTTAAATAATTATTTATTTTTTGTTTATTTATGCTCCTAATTAATGATTATTCACTGTAGGTTGCATTATCCACTGTAGGGAGGATTCGATTTCAAAACAACTGAAAAAATTAATAATTAACTAAGAATGAACAATTTCAACAATATTTGTGTCGAAAAAATGTTTCCCCACTTTTGTCTAAATAACTGCTCGACTTAAATCAAGTTCAGCCAATTTCACTTCCGGTGTACACTTTCATTTCGATCGTCTATAACACGTCAAGAGGTCATGAAAGCTTTTATGATCGAGAAATTTATAGTGGTCAATACAAACATAAAATTGGAATTTAATCAAAAGTGCAAATTTTAGAAACTTCTCTTATGGAAGTTTTATTTTTTCACGCTAGATTTACCTTGAAGCTAATAAATTTTGAATTTTTTAATCAAACAGAACTACAGTCCTGATTGCATATTGTAGGTGCGCCTTCGCTAATAAAATTCCTTGGATGCTTCGGTGCATCTAGAAGCAAAATAAGGTCAGGATACAGAATAAAAGGAATTCTTGAACCAGTGACAATATAAACTGGAGAAACAAACTTATGAAGATTGATATCTCTGTTTGGATGATTAGGTTTTCATTGTCTGTTGAAAGATAGTTTTCAGGAGTTGAGACAACATGTTTTCAAATCTCAAAACTCAAAAATATACCACTCAAATTTCAAACAACAGTATATATAGGCGATTTTCAAATAGATTTCAATTGTTATGACCCTCGATGTTTATTCGATGTTCCTATAGAACATTTTTGACCTACTAAATGGACTGCACATATGGTGGCCTACTTTTTGGTTTCTACGCTATAGTTTCTTTATCAGGGTGGCCAAAAACCTTCATTTTCGAAATTCCCTCATTTTTTCCTGACCATTTTTTCATTTTCCTTTCCATCATTATTCAAAAACCAGGATTTTTATCTTGTAACATTTTTAACGTACAATATTTTATAAGCGTATTAAGACAATGTCAGATTGATATGTAATTTTTATTTGTTTATTTATTTCAACAAAAAATTAGTCAAAGTATGGGTCAAATTACTTTTTTTTGGTAGAAAATTAATCTTTTTGTTTAAAATTTCATCCTTTTTGTATAAAAATGCAACTATTTGCTTGAAAATTAATCTGTTTTGCTTGAAAATTAATGTTGAAAATTCATGCATTTTATTGAAAGTTCGTCTTTTTTAGTAGAAAATCAATCTTCTTCGTTAGAAATAAAAGTATTCAGTAGAAAATTAATCTTCTTTTACAATTTATCCTTTTTGGTTAAAAATGCCACTGTTAGGTTAGAAATTATTTTGTTTTAGTTGAAGATCCAACTATTTTATTGAAAATTCACATTTTTTGAACGAATTCAACTGTTTGGTAGAAAACTTGTCTTTCTGATTTGTAGAAATTTCATGTATTTTGTTGAAAATTCGTTTGTTTTTAAATTAATTCTTCAAACTATTTGTTTGAAAATTCAATCTTCTTCATTAAAAATAAACTCTTATTTTGAAAATTCATCTTTCAAGTCTTAAAACTCAACTGGTTTCTGGAACATTCGACTTTATTTAGCTTGAACACCTAACAGTCTTGTTGAAAATTCATCTCTTTTGTTAAAAAATTTATCTTTTTTGCTTGACAATTTAACTATTTTCTTCAAAATACAATATATTTCAACTTGAAATCTTAGGAATTTAGAGCATTTTATATTGAATTTAATATAGAATCTAAATTAATTTTTTTTAAATGGATTTCCCTGTTTTCGTGAAAAATCACTGTATTTCTTTCTCATAGAGGAAGGTTTTTAATGACTTAAATTTCCAAATCTACTTTTTTTTACATATTTCAATATAATTCAACCCGAGAAGTTTAAAAAATAAATTTTTTTCAAATGTGAGCTAGATCCGCCATTTATAGAAATGTTTTTTAGTTTAGAGATTACGCGCCTCTTCTTCAATATCATAATGTAGTTGTTTACAGTTGTTACGGCTTTGATTTTTTAGGAAGAAAATGTTTATTTAACTTATAACAATGAAACATACCATTTTATTTTTTACTCAGAATTGACAAGAAAAACTCCCTCTTATCGCTAACTACCTCTCGATCATAAAAGTTTGCGAAGGTTTTTGAGTTGGATGTCCACCCAGCAATTTTTCGAATAAGATCGATGTGAACTCCACTATTATTTGCTGCCGAGGTGGACGCATGACGAGTGCTGTATGCGCTAAAATGTTCAGTATTAATTCCACTTAATGATAATACGGTCTTTATCCAGCGACTTAGAGTCGTAGAAGTCACTTGCTTGTACGGATTCTTAAAAGAAATGAACAATTTATTTTCAGTACGTCTTAATGTTTTTGATTTTTCTAAGTACACCTAGCTTAGCATACCCTTAAAGAACCGTTTTATCTGTGGATCTTGTCCTAATTCAGGACCATATATTAATGCAATTTCCGAACGGAAACAGTTTAATGACCCATAGGAGGCACCATTTTTAAACTCTTTGGTGAGAAACGCCAGAACGTGTGTAATTGAGAACTGAAGAGAATCGATATCACAGCTTTTAAAAAAGAGCCACCATTTTTTAGTCCACTATCGTACAGCTTTTTTGAGGAATTACTCAATGATGAGAGCATGATGTCTATCGATTCATCAGGTGTTAGTCTTTTCTTGAGGGCCTCTCTGATAAAATCCCTGCAACCAGGGTAATCCTTGTCCATAATGGATGTGGTTGCCTATTAAGCGTTGATAAGAGATTAATATCTGGTTTTAAATAAATGGCATTTGACTCAAGCATTTAAAGGTATACCGGAAACCATGCCTGAGCTGGCGAGTATGGTACAACTAAGATTCCTCTAGATTTTTCAAATTTTATTTTTTCTAATGTGCGAAGTATGATCGAAAAAGGAGGGCATGCGTAGAAAAAATATGGTTTCCACTTTATCGTAAACGCGTCCACAGCAATTACCCCTGGATCTTTTTTCCAAGAAATGTATTTCTGACACTTAGCGTTGATTCTTGTTGCGAAAAGATCAATCTCTGGATTACCAAAAACACTAACCATGGATTCAAAAGCTTTATTTGATAAGGCATATTACGTTTCTGGTTCTAATTTTCGAGATTTGAAATCTGCGATTTTATTTTCGGCTGCACGTATATAAGATGCAAATATCCAGATATTTTTCTTTTCATACCATTCCCAGATTACTTTGGATAGATTGCTCAGTTGTGGGAAGCGTACTCCAACTTTTTTATTAATTTACGCCATTGCTGTGGTATTATCTACCCTTAATAAGATATCGCAATCCTTTAAGTTATTCGCGAAACATTTTAATGCGAAAAATACTGTCTTTAACTCTAAACAGTTAATATGTTGTGATTTTTCTTGCTCATTCCAGTGTCCGTGGATACGTTGTTCGTTGCCGTATGCACCCCATCCTGACCGTGAGGCGTCAGTAAAAATGTCTTCAACAGAATTGAAATTTGTTATGCGATTTATCGCTGATTTTATATTTATGTTCCACCACTGGAAATCTTTAATTAACGTATGCGGAATTGGCATGAAGGATTCGTAATTACCACTGTTGTGTTCTAGAGCTACAATTTTTTCTTTTTCGAAAAGTTTCATATGGACACAACCATACTTGAAGGTTGGACAAAATGATTCTAAGGTTCTAATAAAAGCTGCGAAATCTCTTATTTTATATTGCTCAGCCCTTTCAATTTTTGAAATATGTTCCTCAACTTTTATTTTTTTTTTCAATAGGAAGTTCTACTGTCATTTTTGTCGAATCATAAACAAAACCGAAAAACTTTTTTCTATTACTTGGGATTAGATCACTTTTTTTGGTATTTATAACGCATCCTAACCTTCCCAAAAGTTTGCATGTTTTTCCTTAGTTTTCTAGTCAGGATTTTGCTAAATCACCAAATAAGCAAATATCATCTAGATAAATTACTGAAATATAACCTAAGGATCTTAAATACGACATGACGGGCTTCATAATTTTTGTAAAGGTATACGGGGCTGTATTGAAACCGAAAGGTAGACAAACGTATTCATACAGTCTTCCTGCAAATTCAAACCTTCAATACTTTCTGTCTGTTTTTGCAACAGATACCAAATGAAACTCGTCTTTCAAATCAATAGAACCCATGTAACAATCTTTAGTCATTAACTTTCTTAAAATTTTTGCATCTTTCAATTTAAAATGGTCAACATCAACAAACCGATTGAGGTTTTTAAGATTTAAGATCATACGGCAGGATCCGTCTGGTTTTTGTGCTAAGAAGTTTCTGGATAGAAATTGTCCGGTGACAGCTTTTACCTGTTTTATAAATCCTTTGTCTAATAATTGTTTTATTTGCACTGATAGAAGAGCTTGTTCCCGTTGAGTCCATGAGGGCTCCGATAGACGATTAAATTGTTTAATTTTTGAATTGAGCGGAATCTTATACCCTGCCATCCAGCTCGGGATAGATTTATCTGAAATAATCTCAGCCCAGTGTTTTTGAAAATGTTTAAGACGACCTGCTGGAATACCTACTTTAGAATATAATGTAGTTTTTTCGCATATGGATGTCCTCTTTTATGCTGCGTTGATTTGCGCGTCCACTGTGGTTTCCGGTTCTGAAATCAATTCTGCCCGCTCGACATCGAAGTTGGGTTGTTCTGCTTGTACGTTGGACGAAGTTGCGGGCCCATCCACTGTTTTTAATCATTTCCTTGGATTTGTGATGAACCATTTTCTTTGAAGTTCTTACTGGCTACCTCCAAAGTTTTCGCACCTTTTACCCTTTCATCTAAATTTAAAAAAAAGCCACTCGTCTACACAAGTAGAGTTGAGAGGAGTGACTCTTCATGCTGTAAATCATATAGAAGCCTCACTGTCCCGCTAAGACTCTCCAACACTGGTAGTTTTTCCTTATTTTTCATTTGTAGGGTAGCTGACATTAGGCCTGTCGGTCCTACCAACCCCGCAGTTATACGCTCCTATTTTCCGCGATTTGAGTATCCCTCTCAATTACCGCATCCTTTTGTTTAAGGACTGATTGGATCTTAAAATTTAATTCTGGAGCGTTGAAAACGGAAGCATTTCTGGGAACAGAAAATTTTTTCAGAAGGGACTGCATTTCTTCCTTTGGTAATCCTTTTCGACTAACATCCTCTAACCTTATTGCCAGGTCAGTGTCTGGCTCCAAGCTCTCTTCCTTTTCAGCTTCGATAGGTAATGTAGGGGCAGCAGGCCCTGTTGCGTTTTCATTCGCAGATAGGTCAATAGTCGTGGATCGTTGAGTTATTGTAGGTTGTTGGGTCACTGAATTTAGGACTGAATTCGCCCCTCCTGCAGGTGAGTCCTTGTGGGCATTCTCACTCCCATTTTCACCTGAATCAGCACTCCGTTCTCGAAGATGACGACTGTCGTTGGAGTGTACGCTGTCGATGGAACGTCTACTATCACTTCGACTTCGACTCCGACTCTGACTTCGACAATAGCGACCCTCCGGAGTTTGTCGATCATAAAAGTGACTTCCGTTGTTACGTCCATAATGATCATATCGACTATAGTGACCATAGCGATCGTAAGGATTATATAGATCATATCTACTGTAACGATCATAGCGATCGTGAGAATGTCGGCTAGCACTGCGACCCGAACGGCTTCCAGAATCACTGCTTTGCCGATAATAATTATTATCGCCAATGGCACTAATTATAATCAGTGCCATTGGCATATGATCGTGTTTGATTTGGACTACTATGATAGTGACTATCTAAACACAAAAAGGTGACGAAATAATTAAAAATAGTACATGACGTGAGGTTAAAATAGGTTATTTTTTGTTTGCGCATGACAAGAGAGAGAGAGAGGATGTTTGATAGAGAAAGAATGTGAAAACAGACGCCTAGCAGAGGTGCTGTTTTCTTACTTCAGACTTAGCATATATCGGTTGGACCGATAATGCATGTCAAAATAGATATTTTCCCACAATTAACCATCTGTAGCAGACCGAGGTATTGGGTAGTGAACTCGTCTCCAACTTTTTATCAATCGCGACGTATTGTACTCGTGGGTAACACAACCTCAACTTAGTTTACTTACTATGTCTCTTTTTGCTATGCTGGTGCTCTATTTTCTCCTCCGATCGCTTCAGCTTCCTCATCAACCTTTCGTATCTTTTATCATCTGATGAGCCATCACTACGGTTTTTTTACATTTCTTCCTTTACTCAAAATCACTCACTTGCGACGTGATCGGCACAACGAAGAAGAATGAAAAACTTAAGCAGATAGCGAGCAGTCAAAAATTTTAGACTGTGAATATGTGGTGACAACGGTACATAGTAGAGGGTACTACATTATGATCTTGAGGAAGAGGCGCGTAATACAATTATTAGCGTCTTCGAGATGCATTGATCGACCTATTGTTGAACCTTCTATGACCTACCAGTATCGATCTATGAAGTTTCAAAAAAATGGTTCAGGGGAAAGTGGGGTATGGTGTCAGTCTGATGCACGGTGACTCTTGCAAATAATGCTCGTGTTTTTTGATTTTCATATTAGCTTTTTCACATAAAATACTTTTCTTGGGTACTAAAGAAAGCTATTTTACGTGAGAAACTGATATGAAAATGAAGAAACATGAGCATTAGTTGCAAGAGTCACCGTGCTCCACACTGACACCATACCCCACTTTCCCCTATTCTGTTTATACGAGAAGAACTTTGTTGATATTCAAAATACAACAGTAGGATACACCGTATATTTGTTTGCGTCTTCGAGACGCATTGATCGTCCTCTTGGTGAAACTTGTATGACCTACCAGTACCGATTTATGAAGTTTCAAAAAAATGGTTTATTCTGTGTATACGAGAAAAACTTTTTTTATATTTAAAATACAACAATACTATATACAGTGCAATTGTTCACATCTTTTAGATGCATCAATTGACATGTTGAATCTATTATGCCCCGTCAGTACCGACTTACGAAGTTTCAAAAAAACTTGTGTATTCTGTTTATATGAGACAAACTTTTTCTCATATTAGGAATACTACAGTATTGTATCTGATATGTTTGTTTGCGTCTTCGAGACACGTCAAATGATCTACTGGCGAACCTTCTATAACCTCTTATGATCCAGAAATCCCAATTTATAAATTTGAAAAATATATTTTTCACCTTCATCTTAGGAAAACTTTTTCAATGTTGGGAATACAACAGTAATACATGATACATTTGTTCGCGTCTTCGAGACGCTCTGATTGCTCAATTGAAGATCCTTTCATTACATACCATGACCTACCAATATCGCTTTTGAATTTTTCAACGAAATTATTCACCTTGTTTATTATAGGATTTTTTATTTTGGGAATTAACAGTATTGTATTTTATGTAATTGTTTGCGTCTTCGAGACGCGTGGATGTATCTATCGACGAACTTTCGATTGCCTTTCTTAATTAATCAATAGCGACTTGAAAATTTGAAAAAAAATTAATTTTCCTTCAACATTAATATTCAAAGGCCAGTATATTAATCTTATGAAATTTTTGACATAGAATCTTTTATGAATGGAATAAAACAATAAAATATCAAATTAATTTTTTTTTCATTTCAACTATGAAGATGAGTTTTTGACCATAAAAGATGAATTTTAGAGGCATTAACTTTTTCAAAGCTTTAACTTTTTTCAAATTAAACTCAATTCCGAAAAATTTTCGAAAAAATCCAATGTTCTAAGCGTGCCTGATTGATTTCCAATTTGCATTGGAAATTCGGTCAGACTGAGTGCACAGTACACCTCTAATGAATTTTCGATCTACAAGGACGAATTTTCAACTAAACTGCACAATTTTCGACCAAAAAAGGTGACTTCCTAACAAAATACTTAAATTTTCGACCAACTAATTAAATTTTCAACAAAAGGGTTGATTTTTTAACGAATAATTGAATTTTCCACATACTAAGATGAAATTTTAACCAAATAGTTGAATTTTCAAACAAAAAAGATTAAACTTCAACCAAATAGTTTAATTTTTAAGAATAAAATTAATTGCTAATAAAAAAGTTGCATTTACAACTGAATATTTAAACATTAAAGCAAAGAAAACAAAAACGAATTTTGAAAAAAAATAGTTGAATTTTAACCAAATAGTTGAATTTCCAATCAAATTTTCTCAATTTCAACAAAAAAAGATTAATTTTCAATTAAAAAAACGAATTTTCAGTCCGAATAGACGAATGTTTAATAATATAGTTAAATTTTCGACCAAAAGGATGATTTTTAAACAAAATAATTCACTATTGAACAAAATAGTTGAATTTTTAACCAAATACTTGAATTTTCGATATAAAAAGATACAGTTTCAAAAATGTAGTCGAATTTTCAAACAAAAACCATGAAACTCAAACTAAAACCAGTAGCATTTTCAACCAAATAGTTGAATTTTCAAGACAAAAAGACGAATTTTTTAGAAGACAGTTGAATCCTAAACCAGACGAGTTAAATATTCAACAAAAAGATGAATTTTCAAAGAAAAATAGAATAGTAATAATTGAAACCAAAAATGGAAAACTTAAAGTTTCAGTTAATTAACATTATTTTCGACCAAAAGTAATGAAATTTCGATAAAATAGTCAAATTTTTAAATAAAATGATAAATTTTCTAACTAAAAAGACAAATTAAAAAAAAAGAACGATTTTTTAGTCAAGATAGAAAAAATTTTATCCAAGTTGTTGAACTTTCAAGCCAAAAGACGAATTTGTAGTATAGAAGTTGAATTTTCAATCCGCAAATAAAAACTTTCAAAAAAAGTTTAATTTCAACCAATCAGTTGCATAAAAAAGACGAATTTTTATTGAAAAAAGATCAACTTTCAACAGAATATGTTAAAGCCACAGTTTCAGTTAAAAAAATTAATTTTCAATTAGGAAAAACGAATTTTCTACCAAATATATGAATTTTCAACTAAAATGATGAATCTTCAACAAAAAAATAATAATTTTATTACAAATTCGTTTAACCTTTAACCAAGTAATCGAATTTTCAACCAAGAAAGATTTCAGTTGTACTTTGAACACTGAAATATGGATTTTCAGCAAAAAGTCCATTCATACCAAAATATTTGAATTTTTAACCCAAAAAGACGAGTTTTTAATAAAACAGATAAATTTTCAGTTAAAAATTTATTTACAAAAAAAATTTCAACTAAGAGTTGAATTTTCAACTAAAATTACAAATTCAAAAATAAAAAATGAGTTTTTTTAAAATGTAGTTCAACCTCCAACCAAGTAGTTCATTTTTAAGCCAAGAAAGATGCATTCTCAACGAATAATATAATAATAGATATTTTAACCAAAAAACAAGAAGTTTCAACTAAAAAAGTTGAATTTTCAACCAAGAAAGATTTGAGTTCAATTTTGAATACTAACATATGAATTGTCAAGAAAAAGTTAATTTGCTACCAAAATATTTTAATTTTCAACGAAAAGAAGGAATTCTTAATAAAACAGTTGAATTTTCAGTTTAAAAAATGTATTAACAAAAAACGAATTTTTTATCAAAAATATTAATTTTGAACGAAAATTATGAATCTTCAACAACAAAAAATTTTTTTGATGAAGTAGTTCAACGAATAATATAATAGTAGATATTTCAACTAAAGAAGATTTGAATTTTAAACAAAAAACAATTGAATTAGAAAAAAAGGAGAACTTTCAACAAATTCGTTGAACCTTTAGCCAAAGAAGATTAATTTGAAACCAAAAATTTGCGTCCTTATCCAAAAAAGATACATTTTCTACTAAAACAGAAGAATTTTTAAACCAGAAAGACGAATTTTCAAACTCATTGTTCAATTTAATTGAAGTAATTTTGTATTACAATATTGGAATTTTCAACTAAATAATAAAATGTTTAACTAAAAATACAATCATCAGAAGGAAGCAACTTCAAAAAAAAAGAAACATAAATAGAAATTTAAGGCAAATAAATTACTGATAAAAATATTATCTGAGGATGGCCGCCAAACTTCATTTTTAAAATTCCCTAATTTTTCCCTGACCAGTTTTTCATTTTCCCTGACCATTAATATTCAAAGAACAGAATCTTAATCTTGTCATATTTTTGAAATAATTCTTTTATAAACGAGATAAAACGATTTCAAGATCAAATGAAAAAATTTCAAAATTATTATCCCTGACTTTTGCAAGATTTTGTTTACAATCCCTAACTTTTCCCTGTATTTCCCTGACCAATAAAATTCCTTAATTTTTCCCTGACCTACAACCACCCTAGTGTAAAATTTGTTCTCTTTTGGGAATTACTTTACAGAAAAAGCCAGGTTTTCAATTTTGTTTCATCTTATTTTTTTTTAAAAGCTTATTTTGAACTTCAGCTGTGATCAATCTCATGATCAATGTAAAAAGTGACAAACAACTGAATTTCTTTCAATATCTCTATTGTTAAAAATGAGCCAATTGTGGCTCAATTTGGTCCACTAAGTTTTGAAGTCGGTTTTTCTTAAAATAATTTTATTTTTTGCTGTGTTATCTTCCCTTTAAGAAATTTCTTTTTCCGAGCCAGCAGTCTCGCCCTTTACACCATTCACTCGATGTTATGTTTTTCTTTTTTGGGTACTTCGAATCAACAAACATGACCTATTTAACAGAACTTTTCATGATACTCGCGTCTTTCCGCCAGGGTAGACCTTTTGACCTTTTGGGTCCCGCAACTTGATTCAACTGGCATTACCGACCTTATAGCAGAATGATATCAGGCGACCCTTGACATTTGCTAGAACCTTGTACAGATAACTGCGTGGCCATCACTTTAATTGGAAAACACTAATGCTACCAATTACTCGACGCAACCCAAACTCATACTCGTCGTTCCATCCACGTCTGACCAATTTTAGGATTCTGTCATCAGATCTATCCGCTAGGGTGATCAAAAAAAAATCCATAAACTAGGAAACTCAATTCGGTAATTACTGAGTTAGATTTGGACGCATGACGCAACCTGATACAACTAACGCGCTGAGAAAGCGGCCTCGAGCTGTTTGTCACGCATGACTGAGCACTGCCTCTCGTTCTGTCCCGCGGCTCCTCTCACCCCGAAATTGCGGAGGCCATCAGTTCTAGAAATGTCGTAAACCGGGGGTTCTTATATCGGGAGTTGAGTGTAATGCGGATTTAGAGAGTAACGTCAAAAAGGGTCACAGAATGGGGTTGCATTTCTTTGTCATGAAAAGATAGATTTTCATCAACAAAGTTAAAAAGATAATTTTCAACAAACAAAAAAACGAATTTTCAATAAGCAAAATAAATTTTCTACCTCAATAGATGAGTTTTTAACAAAATACATAGATTTCCAACAAAACAGATAAATTTTAATATGAAAAGTTTAATTTTCTACCAAAATAGTTGAGTTTTAGACGAAAAATATGTATTTTAATTATAAAGTTCATTTTCAACCAAATGGTTTAATTTTCTACCAACTAGTTGAATTTTTAAGTCAAAAAGACAAATTTTCTGCAAAATAGTTGAACGTTCTACAAAAAATATTTTAATTTGAAAACGACCAATTTTCTACAAAATTCATGAATTTCCAACTAGAAGAGATCAATTTTTAATTTAAAATATAATTTTTTAACCAAAAATGGAATAGTTACATTTTCAATGAAAAAAAATAATTTTAGACCAAAAAAACAACGATTTTTGAACAAAATAGTTCAATTTTCAACCAAAGAGATGAATTTTAATTTAAATTGATGAGTCTTCATTCAACAAAGAAGAATTTCCGAAAAAAGTTCAAAATCCAACTAAATAGTTAAGTGTTTAACGAAGAAATTAATTTTTTGATCAAGAATAATAATTTTCTACCAAACAAAACGAATGATCTACCAAATAGACGAATTCTTAACTAAAAAAGATACATTTTTAACGAAAAATTGAATAATTAAATTTTTAGTAAAAAAATTAATTGTCAACCAAAAATAAAACGAATTTGCAACAAAATATTTAAACTGTCAATCAATGAAATGAATTTTCAACTAAAATGATGAATCTTGAAAAAAAATGAATCTTAAGAAAAGAGTTGAATTTTCAATTAAAAGGTTGATTTTTCAGCCAAGCAGATTGATTTTCTACAAAAAAAAAATACGAACTTTATTCAAACAGTTGCATTTTTAACTAAAAAAGATGAATTTCAGCCAAATAGTCAAATGCTCAAGTAAAATAGATTTATTGTTAATCAAACAATTGCATTTTCAAATATTTTAATTTTCAACATTTATTATATATATTTAAGCATTTTCAGCTATTTATTTCAAGAGAAATTTTCTATAAAACAGTTGAATTTTCAAACAAAAAATATGAATTTTTAACGTAACATGTAATAGTTGATATTTCAACCAAAAATGATTTTAATTTTAAATAAAAACAGTTACATTCAACCAGAAAAGACGAATTTTCAACAAAATAGTTGCATTTTTTACTAACAACGATCAACCAAGAAGAC
>JAABKJ010005740.1:0-22705 GCA_011634705.1 Andricus grossulariae | reverse complement strand
AGTTAAATTAGAAGGAATCTGTATTATCATCGGAGTTGGTAACGATCGATCATATGTAGATAACTTTCACGAACTGTAAAATTGGAAATCAACTATATCGATCTAAGCTAACTCCTTACATAACAAAAATTCTTAACGTCATTTCATATTCGATCGAGTTTGAAAATTTATAAATGAAAAATTTTTAATTTCTGAAAAAGATCTTTCCGCTTTGCTCCAGTGGAAATCAATTATTTTTTATATTTTTTAAAACTGCGTTAAAAATTCAATATCGGGACGGAAAAAGTTTCTCTGAAAAAATCCATTCTTAGCCTATAGTATTTATTTAATTAAGACGGACTTTTTTCAAATTAAGTATTTTTAAATTTGAAAAAGATTTGTCTGTTTGGATTTTTGATACAAAATTTGGGTAATTTTTCATTAAACAACATAATTGACCATAAAGCACCATTTTTTTCAGATTCTCAGTTATAAAGCCAGATCTTATATCTGAGCTAAAACCACCTCAAAATTATTTTCAGTGAGTCAGCCTTATTTGAAAATTTGTCATAAATAAATATAAACAAATTTTGAAATATGAAATAAACAAATTATGAACAAAAGTAATTTTTTGGCATCGGCAATGTTTAGCTGATTCAGATCCAGAGTTTTATTATAAAATGTGAGAGAAATTGATGTTTTATTTCAATTATTTGAAAATAGATGCCATTTGACAATTGTTTAAACAATTTCTATAAAGAAATCCAGTGTTTAGCTATTTTTCAAACAATAAGCTCAATTTTTATGGAATCAAGAAGACTATATTTCCAAGGACCCTTTGCTATGAAATTTTACCGATTTACAATAATAATACATTATTTAAACAAGTTTCGTAAAAAAATTCAAGGTTTGGCTATTTTTTAACGGATGTGCTCAAGTTTTTTTTTTTTTTTTTTTTAATCAACTAATGTTTTTCCGATCACTCTTTCATATGATACTTTTTTTGTTGATAAAAATTGCTTAATTAATTTTAATTATTGTCAATTTGAAAATTATTATAGTGAAGAGTCATAGAAAAGACATTATTAGTCGATTCCGTAAACGACAATTGAGCGTGTTCGTTGAAAAATAATCAAATTCTGAATTTGCTTATGAAAGTGATTTGAATAATTAATAATTGTTGTCAATTTTGAAGTTATCATAGCAAAAAGTCTTCGGAAAGACATTCTTATGTGATATCAGCCACACTGGAAAATCGATAATTAATTAATTAATGATTAATAATAGTTGAATTTTCAAACTAAAAAGATAAATTCCCAACAAAAAGGGTGATAGTTTATACTTCAATCAAAAAAGATGAAAGTTGTACAAAAAAAAAGTTGTTTAAAATCAGAAAGTCAAATTTTCAACAAATAAAGATTTTTCACTAAAAAAGGAAAACTTTTTCTAAATTCTTGAACAATGTAGTTTAACTTTTACCCAAAATAGTTGCATTTTGTAATTTAAAAAAATTAATTTTCAAATAAATAGTTAAGCTTTCAACCAAAGAGATTAATTTTCAACTAAGAATATAACTTTCCAACAAACAAAAATTATTTCTTAACAAAGTGATTCAACCAAATCTTTCAAACAAAATATTTGAGTACTCAAGCAAAAAAAAATCATTTTTAACCAAATATATGCATTTTCGTTAACAAAAAACAGAAATTTCAACTAAAGAGGATGAATTTATAAATCAAAAAGATGAATTTTAAAAAATAGTTGAATTTTCTGTTAAAAAACATTTTAATTGTCTTTTCACGATCATAATATGAATTTTTAACCAAAAAATAAGTTTCTATGGCAAAATTAAATTTTCATTTCAAAAAGTTATAGTTACATTTTTATCAAACAAAAAATTAAATTTCTCTTAAAACAGATGATTTTTTTTAAAGAAAACAATTTTTGAAAAAGTAGTTGAATTTTCGTCCAGAAAAGATTCCAGTTGAGTTTCAAAGATCAAAGTATGAATTATTTAACAAAAGATAAGTTTCTATGAACAAAATTGAATTTTACATTCAAAAAGACGAATTTTTACAACCAAAACAGATGACTTTTTAACCAAATAGTTGAATTCTCTGCCAAATAGTTGAATTTTTATCCAAGAAAGATGAAATTTGTGCTAAAACAGATGAATTTCCAATAAACAAAGGACACATTTTTTTAAAAGTTGAACTTTCTTCCAGAAAAGCTTTCAGTTCATTTTTTAACACCGAAATATAAATTTAAAACTAAAACTAAATTTTCAACTAAATCGTTAACTTCTTAGAAAAACAGTATAATTTTCAACCAAAAGTATGACATGTTAACATAATAGTTTCATTTGAAATTTCTCTTGAACAGATGAATTTTTAATTAAAAAAAAAACAACAATTTTCAAAGAAATAGTTGAATCCAGAAAATATTTCAGTTCTCTTTCGACCACCAAAATATTAAATTTAACCAAAGAGGAAATTTTCTACAAAATATTTAAATTTTTAACAAAACAAAAGAATTTTGAACCAAAAAGTATGACTTTAAAAAAAAAATTTTGAATTTTAAACAGTAAAGTATGACTTTTTAACAAAATTGTTGAATTTTAAACCAAACTGTTGCATTTTTGTCGAAGATAAATGTAAATTGTACTCAAACAGATGAATTTTTAAATCAAAAAGAAAAATTTTCAAAAAAGAGTTGAATTTTCATCCAAAATGATTTCAATAGACTTTTCAACAGAAGAATACAAATTTTATAGAACAAGTAAATTTTCTAGAAAAACGTTGAATTTTTAACAAAACAGTTGCATTTTCGTCGAAGAAAGATGCAATATTTCTACAAAAAAAGATGAACTTTTAAATTAAAAAGACAAATTTTCAGAAAAAATATTATTCATCCAAAAAAGATTTCAGTTGACTTCTCAACAACAAAATATGAATTTTAAACAAAAGGTTAATATTATACGAAAAGAGTTGAATTTTCAACCCAAAAAGATGATTTTTCAACAGACCAGTTAAATTTTCAAAAAAATTATGTCTTTTTAAAAAAACTGTTCAATTTTCAACCAAATAATAGAATTTATAACTAAAAAGATAATCTTCAGGAGAAAATTTTTTCGGATTCGCAAAAATTACGTACATGAGAGAGGGACCCCCTACCGTAACAAATCATAACAAAATGTCTTGACCCCCCTCATTCCGGCTTTATTTTGCTCACCGACTTTATTTTGACTTTTGACTGTATTTTCTTCTTCAGTTTTGTTTTTCCTTACAGAACGGACCTGCACATCACGAAATATATAATTAATCTTATTTAATATTTTTTATTATTAATAAGCTTCAAAAAATTTAATTTCGACTTTTGGAAACAATGACGAATAGATCAGATGAATGAATGACTGTAAAAAGATCTAAATGATTCTTGAATTCAAAATATTTTCAAATATTTTCAATACAGAATAAAATTATCTAATAAATTGTAAAACATTATTGTTTAAAAAATATTTCGCCTAAAAAGTGTAGATAAAACATGATACATACATTTTTACTTGTATTATCGTTATTATCTTCCATTGGCGTTGATGACAGATTGCTAGGACCTCTTAGAAGGTGAGAAAGAACGAATTTCACTTTATGTGATTTAATTTTCACTTCCATATCTTTTTTTGAATCTATAATTCAGTTATTGAATTGGATAAAATGTTTTTAAGTTTTGTATGGTCCGAATATATCAGCATACACATCATACCCTATTGAAAAACTTGACGTTGTCTTCGACGTCAAAAACCACGCCGAAAACGACGTCAAGAACGACGGCAAAGATAACGACAAAAACGACGGCAAAAATTACGATGAAAAAGACGGCAAAAGGATATCAAAAAGGATACAAAAAGTGACGTCAAAGACCATCCCAATTTTTCATGTCATTTTTGTCGTCGATTTTGATGTCCTTCTTTGCGTCGTTTTCGGCGTGGTTTTGAGATCGAAAACGACATAAAATTTTTCAATAGGGTATCTTTATTTTATATTTAGACCTTTAGTGCTTCCTTTCACATTGCGATTTCTAAAATAAAAGTAGCTTACCACAAACAATTTCAACTGTTCCTAAACAGAAGCCTTTTCTGCATCGGATCTGAAATTTCCTCCCTGGTGCTTTTTCCTCGTTGAAGTTCTCAATACTGCTCAGAGGGACAATTTCTTTATCTGGATGTTTTGCTCTAGTATTCTTGCGCGGTTGCTTATATTTTACGTAAGCTTTCCGAATCATTTTCTTCGAGTTTCACACATCAAACTTTCACTGCACGTAAATTTCTAAATAAATATTTAATGATAAAAGACAACCCTTTCCCGTAAAAAAACAACAATGTCTACATCAATTATTATACGATTTCCTATCCTCGCTTAAAGGAATCCTTTGTTTTCTTCATTAACCTAGCTGGCCGGTAAGGCGCGCGTAGGGATATATCATATGATGGTACGAGCGCCCAGAACCGCCGCCATTGCAGTTTGTCACGGTCACGCAATAAAGTAGTTCCAAACTAGCTGATGTTAAATTCATATGTGCTTTAAACTATATGCACGAAACCAATAACTAAGTAAAAAAAGAATAACAAATACACATAAATTGTATGACAATTTGAACTATACAAATGCACATTTAAATAGTATTCACGGCAATAAGTATTGAGTAAACTAATTAGAAATGCTTGAACACGTGCGAGTTCGCGCTCTTTCATTAGCGCCGCCGCCATAAACATACTACTGACGATCTTGCCTCCGCTCCCTCTGCTGGGGAAGCCGCGTTTATCTGCAGTCGTGTACTTTACAAAGAAAACTATTATTAACCAACTTCATTGTGACTTCGAAGTGCGCATGGTTATTTGATTTTAAAGAAACCACAAACAACAACAACAAAAATCTGCAGTCGTGTTCCTCAAGTCTATTTCTTAAGTTTCTCATGAAGATCCACTAGTAAGTTCTAAGGTTATGTATATGAAACATTTCAAACGCTTTCAATTAATCATATAATATGAGTCTTTACATTAACTGTCAAGCTAGAAATACCTAAAGAATCTTCGAACTTTGCTACTAGTGTTGATGTTGTGAAATTGAAAATAATAATATAGTTTGTCATGATTTAAAGATATTTTTACCTGTTGACTTACACTTTCATGTAAAAAAGATATTGGAGCACGATTGACGGAATTTGGCTGGAAATTAAGTTGGGGGATGGATGCATCGAAGACTGAAAACGCTGTTCTATCCGACGCTATCCGGCTCTTAAGCGTACACCCGATCAAAAAACTTAAGTTATTTACGTGGCGGAGTCTCATTCGGCTCTGTCCGGAATTTTGTCAAAAATTAAGTTGGGTGATGGACGCATTAAAATATTTGAAAGAATAAAAGAGGTGGGGCTTCCAAAAAAAATTTCTTCATGTTTTTCTTCAAATTTTGAAAACATGAAAAAACATATTTTCTGGAAAACCCCACCTTTTTTATTCTTCAAAATATTTATTTTAAGTTTCTACTAATAGAAGGAAGACGTCTTATCAGCATCATGCAGTCTAAACTATTTAAAAATGTAATTTTTGAATTTTCCTCGTAAACTATGAGAAATATCGCGAAAGAACAAGAGAAATTTTTCATAAAACTCTTTTAGACGCGAAAAATTTCATGTTAACATTTTTCCGTATTTGTCATTGTTTCCAAGAAAAAGTGGAAAATTCGATTGTAAGAAAAAATAATTCTCCTGGCTACAAAAGTTATTTAGCAAGCATCAAACTTACAAGATATTTTCATTATCAAATAATAAGCTTAAGAAAGAATTGGTAAAAAGTTTAATGGCCGGTTTTTTGAGAAACAAAGCTTAAAATTCAAATAGGCATACATTTGTAGACATTTCTTCTAGCAAAACGAAAATATACGTATTGCCTAATTTTATCTCAAAAACAACATATTTTGTCCCCGAGAGATTCTGCGATTTCAAGTGTAGAGCCATGCCTGTTTTGAATTGGATTCGGTCATTCATTCTTTATTCTGTGTCCACTTTTCAGGAATGAGTGATGATAATAAATTAACACAAACAACAAAAATGCGGTCTTGCTTATCTGCTGACAGAGAAATTTCACATTCGGAAACAGCCAAACGACGGAAGAACATGCTAAATTCTGCTTTGAACACAGGCAAGTTTATTTAAGTTTCAACTTTTCAATCCCTGATCTTTAAATATCTTTAATATTTCCAGATCCTACTTCTCTAACAGAAATTTGTTGAAGCGCCCTTAGTTGTAGTCTTGAATTGTGTACACGACGTTATATATTGTTCCATCTGATAGAAAATAATTATTTTCACAAATGGAGTAACGAGCAAATATAGATTTATTTTTTAATTAATTAACGCCTTTCTTAGATCGCTTATTATTTTTTGAAGGCAACACGGTCCTTCTTTACTTTTAAAAATGATAAACAATGAATAAATACGTGAATTCATTTATCGATCTTTATTACTTTGTTCCTTGCAATGTCCTAACAAGAAAAATGGATAGGTCCTTTTGCACCTGAGAGGTCCTGAATGGATCCGGCTAAGCACACATTGTTGAAATTGATTTATTTTCAAGTGATAACCCTTCCCTATAAGTCCCGGATAGACCAAGATAGAGACGCAATTCGAGCTTAGACCAATTTTATTTGTGATTATGCATCCCGGATAGGTCCCTCATAGACTCGCCTAGAAACGCGATTGGAGATCAGACAGATTTCATTTTAAGTGCGTGTGCCGGCTAGTTCCCGAATATGCCCGGATACACTGATACTGCGTTTATGAATAGATTAACTTACAATTTTGTGGCTACATGAAGTATATTTAGTAAAATTCAAATAAAAATTTAACCTTTAACTACAAATTAGAAAAATACTAATGCATTCAATCAGTGGTTGACGTTTTGCAGAGCCTTCACGATCGCTTGTTGAAGAGAGCACAGCAAGTCCGGCTCATACGGACGATACATCACAGTAGTCCACGGACAATGAACATGATATGGAGGATTACATGGACTTGATTATAAAACCGTTAAAAGATTATATACTTACAGACGGAGATATGTTCATGTTCGCAGAATCCGGATTAAGAGTGTAGGAAGTAATTATTGTAATTTTAAGAATAAGCACGCGGTTTAACTTGACTTACAAAGGTCGACGTACTCTGATTGAGGCAGCTAAACTGTTTGTTGGTCCAATATCTTCTGCATGAGAGATTAGCGATTACTATTTACCTAAAATATTCGATCCCCCTAACAACGTCATTACGTATCACTTCTACTGTGAAATCTATTGCAAAGAATTAGAGAAGCACACACTAAAAAAAAAATTTAAGAAGCATTTGATGCCACGGATGGGGCATCTGTAAATAATAGCTCAAAAAAGGGATTTTCGCCAAAATTGCTAATGCTCAACGAACTGCCTCCGAAATTGCGGTTCCAAAATCCATTATTGGCAGGCTTATGGATTAGAAAAAAGGAACCTAATCCTGACTTAATGAATATGTACATGAGATCTTTCGTACAACAAGTTGATGACCTGGGAAATGGTTTCACTTAGGACATTGACAGAAAAGTTGTTCGTTTCGTTTTGAGACCTTTCGTATGCAGCGTTGATACTGTTGCCCGTCGTATTGTACAAGACCGAGTTCAATGCAATGGCCCTCATGGGTGTTCTTGGTGCCTCGTCTGCGGTGAACATGAAAATGGTTGCATTCGCTTTCTAATGAAAGAAACGGAGCCTTCTGACAGGTGTCACGAGCGAAACTTAAGGACATGAAAGCTATTATAGAAGAGAAAGAGTTGTATTTGAAAGGGAAAGAAGAAAGAGAAGTAACAGGTGTAAACGTTAATGAAGAAGAAGGACACGAACAGAAGGAAAGCGACAAAAATGGGCGACCTGAAGAAGAACATGCAGAGAGTGAAACTATAGAAGCAGAAGATGAAGTTACCGAAGAAGCACAGGGGAAAAAAGAATCAACTGAGACAGCGTCAAGGAAAAAAAGGAAAGAGAAGAAGAAAGGTTGACTCAATTATTGGCTTGAAAGGATTTTCAGTTTTGACTGGAATGGGATTTTCCAAGGGATTATTTGCACGGAGATTTACTTGGTAACATGCTTCACTTGTGGGAGGTATGTACGGATCCACAGAGCCCTATTCATTCGACAATACAAGACCAGGATAAAATCAACGCACGCTTGATGAGAATGGCAGCACCTCAATAAATTCACAGACCTATCAGTCCACTGACATCGGAAAAATGCAAGTGGAAAGCGTTCGAATGGCGCAGTTTTTTGCTATTTCACGCGATTCCATGTTTTACAGAAATGCTTGACGAACATGCTTCATAACATTTCGCTTTACACATTTTGCATGTACACACTACTTCAAAGCAGTATTACTGAAGAAGAATTATGGAGGACGGAATACGATCTCTTTCAGTTTGTGTGCATTTTTGAACTTCTTTATGGCGAAAAGTACATGACATTTAATCTCCACGCCTGGAAGCATTGTGTTAAGTATGCAAGGTACGGCGGTCCACCATGGTCAACATCAACATTTTCATTCGAAAATGCCATATACTACTTAAAAGAGTATGTAAGTGGACCAAAGGGTGTCTACGATCAAAAGGCCAATAAAACACTACAAGCAAATGTTTTCGAGAGCCTAGTAACAGAATGACAGTCGAACTCGGATTTAACGTCGGTTTTGGGGCTGTCTTTGGACCAGACCTACCCTAACTAAACCGAATTTAGCTACGTTTCGTCACGCCTTCGTGAACCCTGCACACCCCGCGCAGCTCCTGACAAGCCAACCCGCGGCGCGGCGTCAATTCTCGAAATCCGTAAATTCGGGACCGTTGAATCCGAGTTCGCCTGTAGTTGAATCTCCCAGCGTATTAAGCTTCTGCGATCTCCTTTTCGCGAGACATAGAGTTACATCTTTCTGTCGCAGTGGTGACGTTGTTTTTGTTTGACGGGGCGTGCTAGATTCAAGCTTCAAAATACCTCAGCAACCTGATAGTCAGGTTCTCACTTTTAGCAGATGTATATTTTCAAAAATGGTTATTTATTCTGATCAATATAGTAAACCCGGAATATCTAACGACACGATATTTCGCCTTCAAAATGAAAAGTTCGTTGAAGTATTAAATCTACTTTACTGTTACGAAACTGCCTATGTAAAAGTTGTGTACTTTAGAGTAAATCAAGTACGTTTGTCGGGTGCAGCACGTGATCGTGAAGATGACCTTCCAGTTATTAACGATGTCAAGTGAACCTATTTATTCAAAGTCGAAGAAAAGGAAGAAAATAAAATTATCGAAGTTACAGCTTTAGTGGAAAAATGTGTCCTAATTAAGATTGGCGATAGTACTTACATCTCAACGATCCCTAATACGGTGGAAATTCAATAACGTGATGTTACTTTATGATAGCAATAAATAAGATTCTCAGTTTGTGCGAAGCGCATAATCGAATAATGTCTCAAAATTAAGTATAACTGAACACTTTCATGTTTTATAAAATTTCTATGCTAAAATAACTTTTATTTAAAAATGTGCAATTTACTACATTGCAAAACGTGTTTCATCAAGTTTTCAAAAAATTGTATAGTACACAGTCAATTTTTCCCAATGTTTTATTTTTTATTGATGTTTAATAATAAATGTTACAGTCAAACCCGAAGAAGAAGCATTAAACATATTTTGTCTTCTTTCGCGGGCCAAACCACAACTTTTTTTGCTCAGCTCAAATGATTCGACTAATTTCTGCATTTTTACTGCACTGAAATACTTATATTCTTATAGTTTTTGATATTATTTTACTATTTTCTGGAATCGTACATACATTTTTTTATTTTTACAACGCATTATTTGATTGTTTGTCGCATAACTTCGCAAAATCATCTGTTTCAGCGCACAATCTAGATATTGTCAACGCCAATAAATACTGTCCTTCGTAATGAGGTATATACGGAAGAAAGAACTTTTTCCTAATATTAATAGCCTCTATATAATATTTGTAACTTATTTTTTCATTATTTATTTGTAAAAATATAAATATTACCAACTAAACAAATTATTTTCATTACTCATACAGATAACCGCACAGATACCGGATAGGTCCGAGTTTGCACTTTCCTACTAGGATGAAAATTAGTTTCTTGTCCCGTACATGTCCCGGATAGACAGTCCTTTTTGACATCCAGAAAATTAATTTCGAATTCCTTGACCCTCATAGGTCTCTGATAGATCCGGTCAATCGTACATTGCTGAACTTGGTTAATTATTTGATGCAAATAGGACAGGTCAGTTCACGGATACGCCCGGATAGACGCACTTCTTGTCTTTACAGGAAATCAATTTCTGATTCCATGTAGCGGATAGGTCCCAGAAAGAACCAGATAGGTTGACACATATTGATTTCCTGTACCTGATTTGTTCCGGATAGACGCTAGTTTGGACTTAGGAGAAATTAAATTCTGTATCGGTGCTCCGAATACGACCCGGATATACCCACATAGAAGCACAATGTCAAATTTATAAAAATAAATTATTGGTTACGTTTTCCCGATAGGACCCGGATAGTCCCGAATGAGCAGACGATTGATAAAGAACGGAATTAATACACTTTCCATCTATAAATACATTTAATCAAAATTTCATGCTAGTGACGTTAAAACTATACGCAAAAGTTGGTAAATGCCTTTAGCCTAGAAAAATGTTAAAAATTGTACACTCTACATACTCAATTTTGGTGGTGGCGATATTTAAACATATTACTAAATTACTTTCTCTAACATCTGGATAGGACTGGATAAGATTCCAACACTCGACTCATTGTATTTTTTGGTTCTGGTGTCCCTAAAAATTATGTACACATGATGAGTCATATTTGGATACAAAAACGTTTGGTGTTTCTTAATTTTAAATTTCATTTCGCCAAAAGAAAAATGTAAAAGCTTTACTTTGCAAAAAATTAAACTCTAAACTTCAAAATTTTCCAAAAATACAAGACGCCTACACTAACGGTCAGATTTATGGGACCACTTAATTGTTTTTCGGTGATTGCGTAAGTTCTCTCCATTTTAATTATGAACGAGTTCAGAAATTTTCTCCTTCCGAACTTGGAAACTCATAAAATGCTGTACAGATTGAGGCCAGGATGAAACTAATTCTTACATTTCATGAGAAAATATTGCAAAAATAGGTCAAATTTCGGATAATTCAATTTTCTGGTTTAGGTGTGCGCTTAAGAGCCGGACAGCATCGGATAGAACAGCGTCTTCAGTCTGGCATGCATAACCCAACTTAATTTCCGACCAAATTCCTGACAGAGCCGGTTAAAGACTCCGCTGCGTAAATAATATAATTTTATTATACAGGTGTCCGCTCAAGAGCCGAATAGCGTCGGATGGAACAGCGTTTTCGGTCTTGGATTTAAAGAATCACCCAACTTAATTTTTGAACGAATTCCGGACAGAGCCGGATAAGACTCCGCCGCGGAAATAATTCAATTTTCTTACTTGGGGTCCACTTAAGAGCCGGATAGCGTCGGATAGAACAGCGTCTTTGGTCTTGGATGCATTTATCCCCCATCTTAATTTCCGACCAAATTCCGTATAAGGCCGTATGAAATGCCATTTTCAAGTTCGTTAAATATAGTTTCGTTTCGCGATGCCAAATACAATCCAGATAAAGCCTCTATGCTTCCGCATAAGATATTACGAACCGTGTAAGGGCCAGATAAGGGCGCTCTACATTCCGAAATGAGCTATCCGGAGCCTTATCCGGTTGGGTCAACATTTACATTTTCGGAGGTCAACAACTTTTGCGCAGTGTATAACTATATATACAACTATATAACTCAAAGTATAAGTATAAGTACATAAAGTATAAGTCTCAGCATATCTATAACTATGGGTTCATGTCCCGAGTGCAATAAGACAATATCCAGAGGATCGCAGGGTGGTGTTGAATGAACGGATTACAAATATCGACACTACGGTTTAGGAAATCAAGATAGATATTTCAGAGAATTCTCGCGGAATCAATCTGCTTGAAAGTTCTACTGTTACCAATGCGGATCAGGTCACACATATAAAGACAGAGGGAAGGCCGCTGAACTTGAAGATCGCCTCATTTGAAGCTGCCCTCAATTACCAGGAGTCAGCTGCGCTTTAAACTACCTTTGAGAGTCACGGGTTATCTATGGAGCCGAATAAGGACCTTTCATCGGTCCTGTAATCGGTTGCCAAGGTTGTTGATGCTCCGTTCGTTAAAGATGACCTTATGAATGTTTATCGCATTCGTAAATCCCCAAATTTCAACCCACTGCTTGCACGCACCATCGGTGCCAAGTTTAGCAGACAGTTTGTGAGGGATAAAATAATCAAGCAGAGGAAAAAAGTACGAGACTTTTCTATGACCAATCTTGGCTGGCCAGATGATGAGATTCAGCTATCAATGCTGCAACACGTAGTACGATTCCAATAGCAATTAGGTTTTCTACGGTATGGTTACACACACAATAATGTGATATTATTATTGCTCAGTTTTATACCTTGTATATATTTAGCGTCAGATAGCACACATGATCTTATATTGAAACCAATGATTTTATATCTTGATTTTGGCCTTTCTTGAAGTAATTGTATACTATAAGGTTTGATTGTGTACTGTAGATACCTTAAATGTTTTAATTTCATCTCAATATTCACAGCTCTCCGGATATCGACTGACGAAATCATGTCCATTTTTGTTGAGAATTGGTCTAGAGATATACGCCACTGTTTTTAACATTGCCTATTATCTCCTTAGTATCTTTCTCACATGTATTCATTACTGATTTTCAAATTTGAATTGGAATCACTTAGTTTAGGGTGTGTTGATAATGGTTTCTTATCTCAGTCAATTTTTACATGTGCTGCATGAGGTTTCCATTTTTGACTTTTTTTTCTTTAAAATGTTTCTCTTAATATATCCATGCATAATTTCAGCATTTGTCATGTGAACACCCAGTCTCTGTTGACACATTTTCTAGATTTCAAGTATTCCTTCAGCACATGTTCCTACCATATAATAGCTGTTTCTGAGTCCTTGTTCATTCCAAATATACCCTCTAGCCTCGTTGCAATTGACAACTATTCGCTTTTTTAAAGAGATGGATACGAGAGAAGGGGTGGTGGAGTTTGTCTTTTTCTGCATGGTAGTCTGAATGGGACTGTGGTTGGTGTGAGTTTAGTAGCTACTTACCCGACCACCGAATTTCTCGTTGTTGAAGTTAAGTCAACTTCTGATAGTGTTTTAGTGGGAGTAGTTTATGAACCATCCAATGCCTCCTATGGTACAAAGCTTTAATCTGTAATTTTTTCATTCATTACTAACTTTAATAACATTATCCTTACTGAAGATTTTAACACTAACTCCTATTCACTTAATGATTGTAGACGAACAACATGCTATTCCTTTTCTATCTAACCACGACTTGATTGACATTACCTTTAAATTTTTCTATAATCTAAATTCAAAAATAACCCAAAGACTGGTGCGAAATTTCTCTAAAATTGATAAAAATACAAAGTAAAAAATGTATTGGGGAAATTTCCCAAAAATTGTGTTGACGCTAATTTCCACACATTTTGTGGAATTTTCCCCAATGTTTAGTAGGGAAAATTACCCAAACATTCGTGTGGAATATTATCCAATAAGTGGTGAAGTTTTGCTAAGATTTGATGGGGGAAATTCCCTATCTCCCTAAACTTTTCTGGAATATTAACCAAAATGTGGTGAATTTTCCCCAAAATTTGATGGGAAATATTCTTTATGTTATTTCGTAATACTAATTAAAAGCAATGAAGGAACCTCCTTGTTGATCATGGTTGCCTCTGCGCCAGATGAGTATGTTTTGCTTCGCGTCGACTGCTTTCTTAAATACTCGACGCGTCATTTCTGTTTTGAGAGAGGTGACACGTTACGCCCTGCCGAAGTTCTCATAAACTACCAGCTTTTTTTGTTAACAAAAAAACTTTTTTTGTAGATTTTGATTATAATTTTTTTTTAAATTTTATTTTTCATACAAAATCATCAACTTAATAATTATTCATTGAAAATCGAAAGAAATTCATAAAAATTTTACAGTTTCTATGCCGAACTGTTAAGAAATCTACAATTTTCTATAATTTCCCATGAAAACGACAGGAAAAAATCTCTGAGATGAGTATAACATTAATAAATCTTTTTTCCAACAAAATTTGTAAAATTATTCAAAATGTTGTGCTAGTTTATCAAGTATTTCAGAGCAAAATATCTTTCTGAACATACGTTAGTACTTCGAGAGTTTTAAAGAAATTTCCCTATTCTACGTGGAAATCAAAAATTATTTTTGGAACGATTCCCTATATTCAGCAGGAATCATTTAATTCCCCAAATTGTAATAAATATTTCCAAACTTTGGTATAAATTACTATAAGTTTTGGGAAATTTCCTTCAAAATTGTAGGTATCATCTAATTTCCTAAATAATAGGGAATTTTCTTCAATTTTTGAATGAAATATAAGAACTTTAAGAGAAATTTCCACAAATCTTGAGGACAATGATTTTCCCCAACGAAAATGTGAACCTTCCCCACTGAAAAGTGGGGAAAATTCCCGAAATTTTGTACAGTGTACATGGAGCGAACATGTAATGACGTATGATTGGAAAAAAATGTCACTAGATACAGATATAAATGATAAAATTGACGCTTTGACTAATTACGTAGTCTCCGCGTTCAATAAGAACGAAAAGCAATATGGTAGTAGCTATTTCCTCAGCTCAGGAACAATTACAACCAGATTTAATATAAAGACAAAAAAAAAGGACAGTTGGCATCTCCTTAGACGGTTACACCTATCATCCAAACCTATTATCATGATCTTCCACTACCCCTCTTGATTCAACATTTATTGACTCTGACTTCTTTTTCGATGACATCACACCTGAAATAAAACGTGTCAGCCTCAAAGATCATTTATAGTAAGCGGTGCCTGTTATGGAAAAAGTACCATATGATATTAGAAATGCAATTTCTCTATATCATTTCGAAAATCTCTTTTTCAAATATTTGTACGAAACTCCAAACCCAACTCTTGAAATTGCTCACAGGTAAACTCTCATATTTAGTACTTGAACATTTCATCTTCGAACTTTCTTCTGTTTTCATTAAATTTTGTAAATTTTTATTTCTTCTGAACACAGTTATTTCCTCTTTATTTCTAACTTAACATGCACATGAGTTACTAATTAATCACCTGATGCTGAACGCTAAGTATTAATCTCAAACCTAATTTGATATGTTTTCTGAGGTCGACTCTATTTATTTTATTTAGTTTATAGATTAAATCATAAGATTAATCAAGTATTCTGCCGATCAGTGCTTGCTCTGATTTTCTGTTGACCCTTTATTATGTTGTTCCTTAGAGGGCTACATAGCTCTAGGGACTTTTCTTGAATAATTACAGATACAAATACTCACTTGAATATACTCTATATATCCTGAAGAAGCACTTTTCCTCAAACGATTTGACGGAACCAAATATGATATTGCGCCTCAGTTATCTCCTAATATTATTGACAACTGGGATTTATCAAGTTTCTGAACATCTTTAAAATTTAATGTTATTTCGTTTTTGACACAACTCCAAACTTACTTGTACCGGCATAACTGCTAAATGGCAGTGTAACTTATAGGCCTTTATTTGGGAACCCACAAGATTGGTTTGAAGTTATTGAAGCTCAACATTTATAATTGATTCTTATTCTATGATGAATTCTGAAAAAGATAGTGGAATGCGGAATTATTTGAAAGATATCGCGATTAAATATTAGATTCACAAAAAGCTGACTTTTCTCCATTCTTCAATCGGAAACTTCATGTTCTTTGCGCGACACCTAAATATTACCTGATTTTGCTTATATTTGGAGAGTTTCTCCTTGGGCATGACAACAAAACTACAAGATAAGAGCGTCAAAATTCAAAAAGTAGAAAATAAGGGCCACTCAAGTATATATAGTATATAAATATATCGGAGTGGCTATTTCACCGCCTTACCCTAACCTTATTTTGCCTACAGAAATCGCACAAATATATCAAAATTTGCTGCAGGAAAAAAAGAAATTGTCACATTCCTTTCGAGTCACACCCCAACTCTTTACCAGCAAAAGAAATACTCGTCGGCACTAAAGTAACTGAAATACCGTAATCTCGTTGACGAAATGAAGTTAGCCTTAGTGGGCGAAATAGGCGCGTTCTAGATATATTAGGCAATTATACTTACCCAAAAATATGCTGAGCATATCCTCGGATTGATTTTGTTTCAAAAAAGGCTTCCATAATTAAAGTTGTAAGTGAACACCATAAGGAACACCAGATACGAATCACATCAAATGTATAAAACGCGTTTGGACAAACGTCCATTCACTGCCACACGTGCGCAGAATGGCTACACTAAACTGTTGCTTGAGCAGTTCAAACTTTTCAGTAAATAACAGTATCATTTAATTTCGTTAAACGATGGCGTCAATTTTCTTTTTTTCAAGCCTTGTGTTAGTTATTGAAATAGTTTTATAAAAAAAAGAAACAATACGCGGCAACGCGCATTCATATTTTTTCTCTTTTCCATACTAAATATTTTTGAGATAACATAATTGAATATGTTTTAAGGAATAGGTTAGAATTTGTTATTTAACGAAGTACCGTGTTTATTTATTTGCTAAAAGTGAAAATTCGGAAGGGTGGCATGAGGAGAAAAAAAACATTCAAGTTTTTTATTTTTACTCTAACGGCTGAAGAATTCGGCCCCTCAGTAGGTAATTATTTGTAACGTTTTGATCCTCATTCGAATTAAAAACAATATTGTCTTATATAATTACATTTTTTCAGAAATTCGGTAAAAATCGTCGATGAAACTCGTCTAAAATTACTGTTTTATAGTTCCTTGAGATTGGATAATAAATGCCTGAGGGAGAATCATTGATTTCTTCTGGAGCCATATCTTCAACTTCATCGCTGTTCATATTTATTTTCACGCGTGTCTGGTTAATTCTTCTTACATATATTGCACGAAGTATTTTATTATTCTCTACTATTGCAAAGACGTCACCGTTGGACGTTGATAATACAGTTTGTTCATCAGTTGGCATGGGCAGAAGGATACTACTTTTTCCTCTCAAATGAATTTGCTTATTGGGAGGAAAAGTATATCTTCGAATTTCGAATGGCCGGTTTGGATTTGTGTTGGGAATGAGTCGAATAAATCTAAGATGTTCAACTTTAAATCCAAGTACGCGTAAAGAAGAATTCCTGGGAGGAGGAGACCTGGACCTGTCACAGAGAGGGTTTCCAGGCTCAGAAGCAGGAGGAGACGTGGGCCTGCCAAGAACAGGAGGCTCGGAGCAAGGCGAAGACCTGACCGGAATATAATGTCTGGCAGGAAGAGAAGACCTTTCAGGAGATCGATCTCCTTCAGGAAAATAAAAAGTTCCAGAATGAGGATTGCCAGGAATAGGGGCGCCTGTAGGTGAATGCTCAATCTGTGCATTAACCTCTGCAACTAGAAACAGAGAATTAAATTTAATTAAACTTCGTTATGGCATATACTGCTGAATTTCAATATTCTCTTCTGGCATAGTTTTATCTTGTAGGGAGAAAAGTGCCCAAATTCGTATTGCCAAAGGGAATAGCAATATTATATGTAGAAGGGTCAAAAGAGATTGACAAATTCTGCTTTGGATCAAATCTCAAACTCTCTGTCAGGAAGAAAAGTACCGAGGTATTGTATGAACCGAAATAACGTGCAAAATATGAGTAGTTATTCAACAGGTCTGTACTTTAATTTTTCTGTCGGCATTTGTCGCTGAAGATGAATTTTTTGTTGAAATCAATCTGAAACCATTTAGAATTCTGAAGAATTCAAGGGTAGATTCGGTCGCACGCGTCGCTCTTTCCAAGTTTCATTTTCTACATATTACGGAATATTTGGTCTAAGATGAATTTCTAAACTTTTGGGATTAACCTAGAATTCGGTTGAATTCACTATGAATTTTTTCAACTCCTTCAGGTTCCCTCTAACAAAAGAAATTATGTTGACACTATTCGTTAATATATTATTGGTCAAAATTCTATTTATTTATCGTAGGTTTGACAGACTTTCCCCTTTTTCATCACTTTTCTCGTATTCAACTTGAATTCAAACTGAGTTAATAGATACCAATACAAAATGTAACTATTTTCAGTTGGAAGGTATTTATTATTCTCTTTGGTTAAGAAGTCAACTATAATATATTTCGTTAGAAACTCAACTATTTTGTTTAGAATCTGTCTTTTAGGGTGGAAAGTTAATCTTCTTGGTTAAAGTTTGATGAATTTGTTGAAAATTCAAAATTTGTGTTAAAAATGCATCCTTTTTGGTTGAAAATCCTTTTTTTTTTATTCCAAAAGTTAATTATTTTGGTAAACAATTCTGCTACTTGGTTATAGATACATTTGCCTGTTATCGATGCATTAGAGAAAATGGTTTTTAGCACATATTTTTACATTGAAAATCATATAAAACGTTTTAACACATAAAGCTGTTTCAAATTACATTTCCTTCACCCCAAAATCGACTCTAGATTCTCCCGGAATGAACTGATTATATTAGTACTTATTTCGGACGAACTGATATAAATCTAGAAAAAAATAGCAATTAGGATACAATTTAAATGAGATTGCACAAAGTCTGTTATGCATATAGAAAATGAATCTTATGGGTTAAGTTTTTATTTAAAAGAATTTCACACTACGATTTTAATAACACTTCGAAAGCGTCGAAAAATGGATGTGTTTAAGTTATTTTTTAAATAAAATTTTCGAACGTTATTTCATATTAAAGTAACTTTTCCTCAAGTTATATAATAAATTCAAAACTAATAAATATGTCTGATTTTCAGCTATTCTATATTGCACATGAATATGACTTCTTTTTGTGCAATTGTACTTCAAATATCCAATTTCTAAATAAAAATAAAACTCTCTATGGTTACAAATTTAAATATTTGGTTTAAAGAGAGGCTTCCGTTTTCGGTACCGATAGTAGAGTTACGTTGTTTTTTTTTTGTTCTGTAGTTTTTTGGCTATTAAGGAAGGGAAAGAGCTGTGAGTGTGGTGAAATTCTGACGAGTGGAAAAGGTGGGGGTGAGAGGCTGAGTGAGATTAAGAGCGTGAATAAAAGGGTGAATGTGGTGGCAAAAGTGAAAGATAAGGGCTGATTTCAAGATTAGGTTGGATGTTGCGTTGTGAATGTTTGCGCCGGGAGGAAGTGACGTAGTGTTGCAAGTTGTGCTCAGTTTCTTAATAGATAAAGTACGATGCCTATAACACGGAGTCCAGATAGAGGGCGACATACGAGAGGCCAGTTATAAGTGCTGCGCAGCGCTCGCATAGTGTGGGATCGATCACGTTTCTTGACGATTGGCGAAAACGGGTGAACGCGACAAGCAGCGAGGAAATGATTAGTTGGAGATGAATAATCAGCAGAGGAAAGAAGGGAAAGAAAAAAGGGAATCAAGATTTAGAAGGGAGTAAAAATAGTTAGAAAAGGATAAAAAGAAAAACGTCGGAAAGAGAGAACGGTGAGGGGAACTTTGTGATGAAAATTCAAGCAATGCTTACAGGATTTAGAGAGGAGACATGTGGGATGCTGGACGATATGAAGAGGCGAGAGGGGAGGTGGCTCAAGAAGAAGGTCCAAAAAATACAAAAGGAAAGGGAAGATTTATGGAAAGGCGAAAAAGAGAAAGCTTGTGAAAAAATGGAATGTATAGAAAGTCAGCAGAGGGAATATGATGAAAATAGGGACAGGGAGGTGAATGTAATAGAAAAGAGTGTGAGTAAATTAGAAGTGAGCGCTGAGCAAGGAAGAAGTGAGGTAATAGGTGATCAGGACGCAACAGAAGGCAGGGTGAGCTTGTATGAAGAGAATAAGGGGCTACGTAGTAGATTGATGCAGATCGAAAGGCGAACAGAAGAGGAGCAAAGATCAAAGAGGATAAAGAATATCATGATCAAGGGACTCAAATTGAACAGTGAAACGGGGGAGGAAGAGGTTAAGAATCTGATTAGAGATATAGGGGCACAAGTGAGGGTAAAACGGGTAAAGAGAGTAGGAAGAATGTAGAGAGGGAGGATAGGCATGTTTCTGGCAACATTAGGGTGTGAGCAGCATAGGTTTAAAATAATGCTCAAAATGAATTTATTGAAAGAAAGAACAGAGAGAATAGAGAAGACCTGACCTGGCAGGAAAGCAGAAGAAAATAACTAGTTGAGTAGAGGGCATGAGCGAAGCGAAAAAACGGTAGCATATTATTAATAGCGTCATGGGGCCGAGTTGGATCTCTCCGGGATATATGCTGAGGAAAGAAATAGCACGAGAAAAAATGGAAAGAGGAGTGGTATGAAATGAAACTTGAATGTGGTACGCAAGTGAGGGCAAGTGGCAGGCAATAGAGGAAGAGATGCCGGCAAGGCAAGGAGAGGAAAGATTGAAGAAAATCGTGGAGTCAAGGTACAACAGCTGGTATCGAATGGGTAAGGTGCAGGAGGAACTGGAGTACCTGAAAGGGATTCAAGAAAAGAAAGCAAATGGAATAGAGCGGTGAGATTTAGAATGGGAAAGGGTGTAAGAGCATGCAAGTACTAGATGAATGAAGGAGACAATCTGTGGAGGGAAAAGCGTGGAAAAGAGAGTGAAGTCACAAGCTCTTAGAAGTAAGAATAGTTATTAAGATGAGATGTAGAAAATAGATGGTAAGGATATAAGGCTTGTTCGTAAGAATACACGTAATGGTCACGTGAAGACTCTTAAAATCGTAAAAGGGAGAAAATATAAACAAAATAAAGAAGAACTATTTGGTTAAAAAAATTTAGTTGAGAATTTAACTGTTTCTTTGAAAGTTCTCCTATTTTGGTTTCAGAATTCCACCTTTTCTTTGAAAATTATTTATTTAATTCGAAATTTAATTATACCATTGTTTGGTGGAACTTGATACTTGTAATTGAAAATTGTAATATTTTAACTGAAAATAGAATCAATTGGTTGCAAATTTGTTGTCTCTGGTAGAATAATAATCTATCTGATTAAACGTTGTTCTTTTTGGTGTAAAATTCCACTATTTGGTAAAAAGCGTCATCAGTTATGTATGAGGATTCCAAAATAATGTTGCAAATCCCTTTTCTTTTTGGTACAAAATTAATGTTCTTAACTAGAACTTTAACTACACCATTTTTATTAAAATTTGCATTTTTATTAATAATATTGATCTTTTTGGGTTTGAAATATGTGTAACAAGTCGAAAATATGGTAGAAATGTAATATTCTTGGTTCAAATTCCTTCTTTTTGATTGCGAATTTAATTATTTGAATAACATTCCATCTGTTTTGGTTAGAATTCAGCTATTTAGTTATAAATTCGTCTTTTTTGGATACATTGAACTGTTTTTGATTCAGAATATAAATCTTTTTCTGTTAAAATGTGAATTTTTACATGTTTCTTGGAGAATCCATATTTATTATAAAAATCTATGGAAAAAATTTTTTTTTCGTGATTCTTAATGATTAGTCATTTCAAATCCATGGATTTTGTAAGAAAAATTGCAGATAATAACGCGCGGTTTCAATTAGTCAAGGAAAGCTGTTGTTTGCTGATTATTTGAAACATTTTTATAAACAAATGCAAACTTCAACCATTTTTTCATGAACAGGCGTCATTTTTTGCGGAATCTTATTTAAATGTTTTGGCGAAGACTCCTCGTTGTTTGTTTATGAAAATGGATGATATAAATAAAAATTTTTTTCAAATTATGAAAGACATGAAAGTAAGAATTGTTTATTATAATTGTTCAAATAATTAGTAAATATAAACTATTTTCAACTAATTTTAAGCGCACATTATTATTTGTCGTATTCCATACAATGTTAGGCAAAAAAGTTTAAATTTAATTTTGAGATAACAATTTTTTGTTCAGTCGGTTTTTGTCCAAAAAAGGTGTTTTTTCTTACTGTCAATTATAGTTGAGAAAATAAGTTTGAAGAAATACTTATTTTCGTAATTTCAATATTTTCACAGATACCAATTTTTTGTTACGTGTGTGGAAATCATAATTTTTGCATAAATATCTACAGTTTTTCCTTGGTGATCTTCAGAGGGTGGCTCAAATCTAGAAGCAGTACCCTTGTTCTCTAAATATTTTTAAATTTTGAATAGCAGTATTATTTATTCATTTCGATTAAAAATTGGTCATATTTTCAAAACTCATATGTACTTTTGATCAGTTAGAAATGTTTGAATTCGCAACTTCTAGAAATTCCCTAATTTTACAAAATCGAAACAGTATATTTCCAAACCCTATAAATTTAGAGAAAATGCCTTTTCGTCAAGATGTCTAATTACAATTTTGTTTGATATTTTGAACCTGGAGATTAATAACATGGAAGAAAATTATTAATTCAATAAATTTTCTCAACAATTTTTTGTTAATTGTCACATTCCCTTATTATTCAAGCAAGGAAATTTAAATTAAAAGAGTCACAGAAGATTTTTTAAATTAGGCTAATTTTGATTCATAAATCAACATTTCTGAATCACTAAGACCACCGGGAA
>JAABKJ010005739.1:12485-22705 GCA_011634705.1 Andricus grossulariae | reverse complement strand
ACTTTTTTGTGGCACATTAATTTTTTGTCTAGAAATTTAACTATTCCATTTTTTGTCAAATTTTTTTTTTTATAGAAATATATTCTTTTTGGTTAACAATTCATTTTTTTGCTTGAAAATTCAACTATTGATAAAAAATTTATTGTATTTAGGTTAAAACATATTTCTCTAATTCAAAACTGAATTATTCTATTTTTCTTAAAAATTTATCCTTGTTAATTGAAAATTCATCTATTTTATTGACAATTGATCAAATTATGTTGAAATTTCCTTTTTTTAGTTTAAAATTAATTTTTCTAATAAAGATGTAGCTATTCCATTTTTGATAGAAAATTAATCTTTTTTATTCGCAAATTCAATCATTTTGGTACAAAATACATATTTTTATTTTCTAATTTCAACTTTTTTTTAGAAATATGTCTTTATGATTTGAAAACTCAACACTATGGAAAAGAAATTTTTTCAATATTGATTGAGAAATCTTTCTTCGTTGAAAATTCAACTCTTTTTTGAAAACTATTTCTTTCTTGTTTGAAAATTAATTATTCCAACTAAAAATGTAATCATAAACAAAATAGTTGAATTTACAGTTTATAAAATTAATTTAAAAAAAAATGTTCAAGCTAAACAAAAAAAGATCAATTATTATTAAAAATAGTATAGTTCAATTTTCATTTAGGTGAATAAATTTTTAATAAAAAAATCGAATTTTCTACAGAACTGTTTAATTATGTACCAAATAGTTAGATTTTCTACTAAAGTGTTGAGTTTTCAATTTGAAAACATTAATTTTTTGAGAAACAAATGAATTTTTAAAACAAGATTATGAAGTTTCAAGAAAATAGTTCAATTTAAAGTTGAAAAAATTAATTTTCATCAAAAAGGAAAAGAATTTTCAACACAGTTTATTTTCTTTTTACCAATAACACGATTTTTTTAAAGAATACATCATTTTTTTATCGAATGGTTTAATTTTCAACCAAAAAGATAACTTCTGTGCTAAAAAGGATCAATTATCAACCAAAAATTGTCTTTCGAACAAACAAAATATTCTTCCGTGTTGAAAATTCATTTTCTTTTTGATAACAATTAATTTTTCAAAATGAAAATTAAACTATTTTGTGGAAAATTCAACTGATTGGTTTAAAATTCCAGTTTTTCGTGAAAATTCCTATTGTTGTGTTAAAAATTAATCTCTTTTCGTAGAAATTTCGTCATTTATAATAATATATAAATAAAATTATAACAACGACTAAACCTCATATTTACGCAATATTGCAAGCAATCATATTTTCGACAAAAATTTATGCAAGATTACATGACTAGATATTTTTAAAAGAAGATTATATAAACAAATAATTACTGCAGACTTTAATTTTCCTCATATCGTATCGCTGGCAATATAATTCAATAAAAATGAAGAGGAATTATTATTGAATTATATCATTATTATTTAATTACGAAATTTAAAAATGAATAACAAAAATTTTCTATCTGAAAGAGGAGTGGAACAAAACATCTTGCAACCATTGTTGTTAAAAACCTGATTACATTTTCACTACTTGAAGTTGTTCCTCGTATCTTAAATTTAAAATTGTAAAAATTAAATCTACGAATAATACATTTAAATGAAAAAATCATAGAAAACATGCGTTGTTTTTCCAAAAGTTATTGGTATTTTGAATAAAAAAATATTAGATTGTCCACAATTTTTCAACAACTTTAGGTGGAACCAGAAACCAGTATTTTTAGGCAAAAACATTAGATTTGAATCTATTAATTTTTGTTTAAAAAAGTAATATTAACAATATTCAACCATTTTTAAACGTCTTAAGTGTTTTTCGTCGAAAATTGAAATTTTTATTTTAAAAACATTAGATTTTAAAGAACATTATTAATTTTTAAACAGTTTTATGCTCGGTTAGCATTTTACATCAAAAATTGGTATTTTTGAACTAAAATCATTAAAATTTTAACGAAATTCAGAATATTTTATAAATTTTGGATTATATTAGTGTATTTCGTCGAAAGCTGGGATTCATAATAAAATAAATTATATTTCAAAGAAGGTTCATAACTTTTTAACAATTTTATAATATGTTGGCGTTTTACACAAAAAATCAATATTTTCGTTAATAAATTCTTCCAAGTAAGATTTGTATTTTAAACAAAATAGTTTGTCCTAAAAATATAGAAATATAAAAATAGTTTGTTCTGCAATAATTCCAATTTGAAACTAAAAAAAAGCTTCGAAGCACGGAACATATAAGGTTCAAATAGAAATAAATTTATTTTTAATCAAAGAAAAAACGCTTATAGCTATGTAGTTTAATTTTCAGCTACTGAATATATTTTATATTTCAACTGATTAATTTCATGAAAAAAAATCATTTTAAAACAATGATTTTTCTCCGTTATTTATTTCTTAAGTAACAAAACGATAAAAACGCAACAATTGGAAAAATGATCAATTTCACGCCTTCGGTAGAGATTGGGAATTTTAAAAATTAGGTTTCATGTTATTATATTTCGAATTTTCATATGTCAAATACAAAAATTCACCAAATCAATTTTTCAAAAGAGTGTTTTTACTTTTAATAAAAAAAACGCAGGCACATAAAGAATTTCTTAAATTGATCCATAAAAAGGGAGCAATTGGAAAATCTATTAATTTCTTGACTACTGTAGAGATTGGGAATTCAATTTGGGAGATAAAATGTTTAGGTTTGAGTAATTATAATATGTACATCAATTAAGTGCAATTGAAAATACACTTTTTGTTACACATATATTATTATACTCACAAGTATGTTTCGAAAAAATTTCCAAGATGGGTGTCACGAATGATTACACATGAAAATGTTTCGGTCTATATATACTAGAGGTTTTCACATTCGTTGTCTAAATTACTGAGCACTTTTTCTATTTTCCAAATTCATGACAAAAAAATTGAGTTTATTTGAAGATATTTGAATGTGAGCGGAAATTGTGAAACATTTTCAACTTTATTGAAATAGCGAGATAAAAATATTGTCACCTCTAGCTATGTACATAAGGTATTTACAAGTAATTGCTTGAAAGAGAAAAAATTAGAAAAATTTCCACAATTTATTTATCTTCACTTGATTTATTCGCGATACAAATCTTTATCTGATTTTCATGATTTCACGTATTTGATTTCTTATTCTATAGTGACTTGAACAAAATTTTTGAAAAATTCCACTTTTTTCGAGGGCATACTCACATCTCAAATCATTGAAATCCAGCGAACACTAAATCTTTAAATGTTGAAATCATCTATTCAAGATTCCAGATCTCTTCTTGTAACCTAATGGATTTCATAAGATCTCTCAACAATCTTTTCTAAATTTGCGAAGAAATTTTGGAAGATTTGAAACGTTTCCAAGACCCCCGGTGAGATCCTGCAGCCATTTTTTGACTCTTTTTAGTCGATGAATCTTGGGATTACCGAAATCTTGCGAATCTTGATCTGATTTTCGTGATTCCACATCTTTGATTTCATACTCTACAGTGACTTTGGAAAAGATTTCCTACAAATTTCTCTTTTTTCCAAGGGAATACTTACTTCCCAAATCATTTGAATCCCGGGAACACTAAATCTTCAAATGTTGGAATCATCGCTTCAAGATTCCAGATCTCTCCTCGTAACACAGTGGATTTCATAAGATCTCTCACCGATCTTTTTAGAATTCGCAAAGATTTTTCAAGAGTTTGAAGATTTCCAAGTTCCCCATTGATGTTTTGCAATTGTTTTTCGACAGCTTTTTAGTTTGATGAATCTTAGGATTACCAAAGTCTTGCAAATCTTGATCTGATTTTTGTGATTCTACATCTATGATTTCTTATTCTATAGTGACTTTGAACAAGATTTTAGAAAAATTCCACTTTTTTCGAGGAGATACTCACATCTTAAATCATTCAAATCCCGCGAACACTAAATCTTTAAATGTTGTATAAACCAATTTAAGATTCCAGAAGTGTGTTTGCAAACCAATGGATTTCACAAGATCTCTCAACGATCTTTTCAAGATTCGCGAAGACTTCTGAATCGTTAAAAGATTGCCCAGATTACCGATGAGATTTTGAAACTGTTTTTCAACTGCTTTTTCAGTCGCTGGATATTGGAATCACCGAAATCTTGTAAATCTTGATCTGATTTCTGTGATTCCACATTTCTGATTTCTTATTCTATAGTCACTTTGAACAAAATTTTCGAAGAATTCATCTTTTTTCGAGGGGATACTCACATCTCAAAAAATTTGTATTCCGCAACCCGTAAATATTTGAAAATTGGAATTATCGATTCAAAATTCCAGATCTCTTCCTGCGACCCAATGGATTTCGTAAGATCTTTCAACGACCTTTTCGAAATTTGCGAAGATTTTTGGAGATTTAAAGGGTTTCCGAGAGCCCCAATGAGATTTCGCAAATGTTTTTACTAGCTGAATCTTGGAATCACTTGAAATCTTTCAAATTTTGATGTGATTTCCGTGAATCTAAATCTTTAATTTCCTTTATTCTATAGTTACTTTGAACAAGATTTTCAAGGAATTCCTTTTTTTCTCGAGAGGATACTCACTTCTCAAATTCCTCAAATCCTACGAACACTAAATCTTTAAATGCTGTAATCAGCAATTTAAGATTCCAGATGTCTGTAACCCAATGGATTTCATAAGATCTCTCAACCATATATTTTTTTTAAATTGGCGAAGATTTTGAAAGATTTTAAAGGTTTCCGAGATTGCCAATGAGATTTTGAAACTGTTTTTCAACTGTTTTTTCAGTTGCTGAACATTGCGATTACCGAAATTTGGTAAATCTTGATCTGATTTCTGTGATTCCACATCTTTTATTTTTCATTCTATAGTGACGGGGAACAAGATTTTCGAAGAATTCGTCTCTTTTCGAAGGGGTACTCACATCTCAAATAATTTGTATTCCGCGACCCGTAAATCTATCAGAATTGGAATTATCGATTTAAAATTCCAGATCTCTTCCTGCGACCCAATGGATTTCATAAGATCTCTCAACGATGTTGTCAAAATTCGCGAAGATTTTCGAAGATTTGAAAGGTTGCCGAGATCCCCGATGAGATTTTGCAAATGTTTTTTAGTAGCTGAATCTTGAAATCACTTGAAATCTTTCAAATTTTGATATGATTTTCGTGAATCTAAATCTTCAATTTTTTTATTCTATAGTTACTTTGAACAAGTTTTTTAAAGAATTCCTCCTTTTTCGAGGGGATCCTCACTTCACAAATCTTTTGAATCCCGACAACGCTGAATCTTTACATGTTGCAATCATCACTTTTTTTGGAAGATTTGAAAGCTTTCCAAAATCCCCGGTAAAAATTTGCAGCCAGTTCTCAACTGTTTTTTGTCGTTGAATTTGAGGATTGCTGAAATCTTCCAAATCATGATCTGATTTTCGTGATTCTAAAACATTGATGGTTTTTATTCTATAATAACTTTGAACTTGATTGCCAAAGAATGCCCCTTTTTTCGAAAGGATACTCACTTCTCAGATCATTTGAATCCCGCGACCCGTAAATATTTGGAAATTTGAATTATCGATTAAAAATTTCAGATCTCTCCCTGCGACACAGTGTATTTCATAAGATCTCTCAACGATCTTTTCAAGATACATGCATCTTTGACATCCAACTTTTTGATAAAAGGTTTTTAATACTTTGTTTTTTCGCAAACAAGATGAAAACAGCAACAAATTTTGACTTTTGAAGAGTACCATTATAAAATATTTATATTCATACAAAAATATTCAGAATCAATGCAAAAGCTCAAACATATTTCGAAATTGTTATAAACAAAAAAGTGGATGAAAACAATTTCATGGGGATTAGCGATGTTTGGTTACTTAGTTCCGAATAAATTGTTACAATGCATAGACAAAAGGGGCTTTGTCATGGTAAAATTTTTAAAAAGTTGCAAATTCATTTGGTTAAATGTTTCTCAATTTGAAAATGTCTCATGCAATGTTCTAAGCAATTGTCCGGGCGTGAATGTGTTTGCGTGTATGTGTGGGCGGATGTGTGGATGTCACACTTTGTTGTGAAGACGGAAACTTGAAAATGGTACGAAACGAATCGATTGACCTATAATAATAACACATTTCATTAAAGAGTAGGGAAGACATGGTAATGTATTAATTTTTCAAAATCGATTTTTATAGTAAAAATGTTCTCATTCTCATAATTTGAAGATAATGCGAGAATAGAAACGTTCTGTTAATTCGAAACGAATCGATTGACCTATAGTATTGATACATTTTATTGGAGAGTAAGGAAGCTATGGTAATGCATAATATCGAGAAAAAAAGGGTTTTTCATAGTGAAACTTTTTCACTAATATAATTCAAAATTGATGCAAGAACGGAAAAGATTCCTTGATTCGAGGCCAATCGATTGACCTATAATATTAATACACTTTTTTGAGGAGTAAGGAAGTTATGCTCATTTGTAATATTTCAAACATCTGTTTCAAACAGAAAAACTTTTTCCATCGAGATAATTCAAATATTTTTTATTTTATTGATTCAACGAGATAACGTCATTCACGATAAAAATAACAGCTTTGATGAACACTAAATTCGATCATTCGATCATTTGATATAAATATACTAGAATTAAAAATGCCCTTTATATTATATATACCACCTGATTTTTAAACTCATTTTTATTTTATCACAAGTTTTCAAAGTGGTCTTATTGGCCATTATTTTTCTTGGGCATTTCTTTTAGATGTGCATAGTTTTATTATATCATTAATTTTATCAGAAAAATGCACAGAACTCCAAGAGAGCAGATTTTTAAATTAGTATAAAGCTCACGATTTCGATAGAGATTAAGCATTTTTTCAAAAACATTGTACACAAGGTTTATATATTTTTGAAACTTCGCATTCAGTATGGTTACATTTTTTACATGTACATCTATTTATTGTACATTGAATTTTTTCTTAAGATGCATAGGAATCTGACACTGAAAAATATCCGATTTATGAAATTCCCAAATATAAACTATGAAAAATGGTTTGAATAATAAATAATGAAATAAAAAATAATACAAATATTTAAAAACATCTTCAAAAATTTTATAGTATCTATATTTTTTAATGTCTGCAATTTTTTCGCAAATCTTTTATTATCGGTAACATTTAAGCAATATCATAAACTGCCGGGAATTTTATTATTAATAATTTATAATTTATAGAATTTTTTCATTTCGAAAACTTTGTTGATTCGAGAATTGACGAATCTCGAGAACTATATTTTTCAGGCATTTTCAGACGTACTTATTTCGCATACATTTTAAAATGTGTATGTAGTTTTATTGTATACTATACTTGACCAGAAAAAATCAGAAATTTGAAAAATTCACTATCTCACATTTTCAGTAGAGATTGGGAATTTTTAGAAAACAAGTCCGTAAATATTTCATGTCTTCGTAATCTCGTATGACATGTAAGAAACATTTGATAGTATATACATTCATTTTTTAAGGCCACAAATGCAATTTTATACACTCAGTGTTATTGAAAAAATGCACACAAATTCGACGAAGCGATTAAAAAAATGATCAAACTCACGACATCGGTAGCATTAAGAACTTTTTTCAAAACAAGTTCATGAATATTTATATTTTTGAAACTTCGTATGTTGATTCATGCAAACATAATCAAAAAAATATTTCTTAGATATTTCAGTAACTAAATAATTTATAACTGAATAACTAAGTGAATAAATAAGTATTTTTTTTGAATATGACATTTTGAATCTTTCTATGTGGAATAATTAAATAAAAACGTATACCGTAAACGTAAGAAAAAATATTACTGAAACTTGCAAAAACTAAAAAGAGATTAGGAAATAATTATAATTGTGCGTACATTTTCCGGAGGCATATAGTTGTATTGTATTCACTATAAAATTCCCGAATCTGAACAATCATACATTTTTTTGTAATAATACATGATAAAATATTAAATATAATTATAATATATTCACTACATAAGAATATTTTACTATATGTCTTACTATTTAACAATTCTTTCATTGTTTAGATTCGGGAATTCTTGAATTATTGGTCTTTTTCCGATTTCATAAATTTTGTATTTCGTATATTTTCTTTTTTAAGAATTTTTCCAGTCTCGGGAATTTACCTTATGTGGATCTTTTAGTCATTCCTTATATTTTCAGAGACATATGCAAAGTTTTATTGCATACTAAATTTTTTCGAAAAAAAAAACAGATATTTTGAAAATTATCTATCTTGAGCTTATGTACAAATTGGGTATATGAGAAAAAACAAGTTTATACAATTGTATACAACATTTGATTGGGAACCTTGAACACTAAAACATAATTTTTTAAAATGGTTAATCTCAGAATTTTGGTAGAGATTAGGAATGTTGTCAAAACAAGTTTATGAACTCTCTTATCTTTTCAAAACTTTGCCAGGTAAACAGTTATATGTATCCATATACTAAAAACATATTTGAAACTTTTTAATAACGCTGGAAGACACGAAAAATATGTTTTTCTTTGCATACATTTTTCAAGAGGTACATGTATACTTTTATTGAATAATAAATTTCATCGGAAAAAGCAGAAATTTTTTTAAATTATCCATCTCACGGCTACGGTAGAGATTAGGAATTTTAGAAGAACAAGTTCATAAATATATGATATATTTTTGAAAAGTCGCGCATATTTAGAATACTGTAAAACATAAGAAAAAATATTACTGAAACTTTAAATAACATGAATTGAAGAAATTATCAGTCGGTAAATAAAGCAAATTTTTTTAATTCAAATTTATAATTTTTTTATATTTCGAATATTCGTATGTGGAACACTAATAAAATGATTACAGAAACTTTTTACCAAGGCCCAAAGAGATTAAGAAACATTGAATAGTAGATATCAATTTTTTAATAAATCTCACGACATTGGCAGTGATTAGAACTTTTTTTTAAACAAGTACATAAATATTTTATATTTTGGAAATTGCTGTCAAATATTGCAAAAGGATAATACAAAGAATAATACAAAGTTTTAGTTTCCTCAATGAAGTAACAATAATGATGGAATGTTTTGTTACTTCTTTTTTAGAATACACTTAGGTTTAGACAGATGTTTTTCACAATGTAAATTCGATTGTGGGCAACAACTGTCTGTTGTATTTGTGTCCGCATCTTTTGGTGTACAATCACAATTTAAGGTATCGCACAGGCGTTTAGGTTGACCACATGTAGCCATTGCAGTGTCAATTAGTGCTAATCCCACCAGTATGGCTATCATGACTTTTGCAGGTGATATTTTCTTTAACTGAAACAAAAAATACTAGTTTATCTTTTGGATTTGAGAAGATTCATATTTTATTTGAAATTTCAACTATTTTCGGTTAAAACTTGATCTTTTTCAAATAAAAACTTAACTATTTATAGTAAAATTCAATACTTTTATTACTGCTATTATTGATAACTCATATTGTTAAAAATCTATCTTTTGGAAAAAAGTATACTTCTCGATTGAATATTGATCTATATTGTTCAAAAAGTGTCATATTTTGGTCAATTTGAGACGCTTTTTCTTCTCGGGTATTTCATTTAGAGGTAAATGTTTCTATTACTAAATTTGATACCTACAAACCACAACTTGAAAAATGATCAATCTCACGACTACGCTAGAGATTGGGAATTTTTCAAAAACAAGTACATCTTTTTAACGATTATTGTGAAAATGATACGAAACGAAAGATTACTAAAATATTTGACTAACTCTCGAAGAGATTGAGGAAAATATTTATGTACGCATACAATTTTACAGTTGCGAAGTTTTATTATACAAAATTTTATCGTAAAGATGCAAATTGAAAAATTAGAAGACTCACGCCTGCGGTAGAGAAAATGATTTCTTTTGAATTCCAATTCATCCTTTTTTTCAAATTTTGTATCTTCGCTTGTGATATAATGAAAAAATAGATTACTGTAACTTTGGAATAACGCCAGGAGAGATTGAGCATTTAACGGAAAAATGCATAGAAAGCCGACGCAGCGATTAGAAAAATGATCAAATTCAAGACTTCGGTAGAGATTGAAGTTTAATCCATTTAGATTCAATTTCAACTATTTTGCTAAAAATTCTACGATTTTTTCGAAAATTGTAATATTTTGTGGAAA